>WMED01019769.1:0-12334 GCA_019650415.1 Pipa parva
CTCACTTCGCACTATGGTGAATGAGGGCCTTAATCTTTACTAAATGAAGTGTTCTTTAGAGAGTCACAAGTGTCTTTTAACTTTTATTTGTGTTGTGTTTTACAGAGGCGATCGTCACGGAGAAAAATTGGTTCTTCCAGGGTAAATCATTTAATATTTACTTTATTTTTAATCCATCATACATAGACCTAAATGTAAACTATTTCAGCCACCTTCAATACTGTGTCCACGGTAGCAGTCCTTCCCTGGGTCCAGTGTAACCCTTGCACATGAAACAAGAAGAAATGGAACTTGACACTTGGTCACCATTCCATTTAGAGATATAACACCATTTATTTTGCTGTGACAAATGCAAATAACGCAATGTTTCAGGGGAGTACATGTACCTTCTTCCTCAGGTTTAGTAAGGGTATAAATGTAGTTCCCCAAAATATTGTGTTTGGTGTATTTGTCACACTGCAAAAAATGGGGTTATAACCCAAAATAAATTGGTGAGCGTCCTGTTTAATTTTTTTCTTGTAGCATAGACAACATGTTGGTTATCCAAGGAACCAATATAATTCTTAACAGAGATTCGTCTTTTTCATTTGCAGAGTAAATGTTGTTGAGTATGTTGCTACATTAAATCTAAGAAAAAGTTTTATTTTATTAAGCCAGGCAAATCTATCAGTTAGAATCCCAGTGCTTCAAGGGCTTGAAAAAGTTGAGTGATCCACTGGCAAACCCAGCTCTATTGTTTCTTGGAGTTGGTTACATTATGGCAACTTTTTAAAGGGGAACTGTAGTCAGATTACATCTTGACATATGCAGTACTATACATTAATGAGAAGCGTTTCTTCCCAGTAGTTGTTTCATGTGGCGCAGGATAATTGATTAGGCAGCACTGATAAACTCCCGCACCAGGAAATGTGTGTGTGTGTGTGTGTGTGTGAGTGATGTGCACTGGCCAGTTATCCATGGAAAGGTACCCACCCCGGACATTTTATCCCTACTTACTACTTAACGCCTGCTCACAAATTAGCTTTTCCAAGCCAGAGCTTCTGTAATCTCCTGTAATCAATGCATAAAGTAATAGTCTGGCCAAAAAAAAAATAATAATTACATTTGTTTTTGCTAATTAACACCTTTTAGTAAATACAATTTTATTATCAATTTTTTAAAAAAATGTAAAATTCTTACCTGTAAAGAAGTGCTATACAGCACTTCCGTGTTGCATACCCCATCCTCCGACACCACCGGCAACTCTACGGTGTCCTAATCAGGAGATCCCTCTCAGGAGTGCATTACTCTCTAGCTGCGATCCTACTGAAGCCCCGCATAAGCAATTTCTAGAAGTCACTAGGTGAGCGTGCACGTCATTAATGTATTCTCCCTGGATGACGCGCACGCTCTCCATGTGACTTTTA
This sequence comes from Pipa parva, assembly GCA_019650415.1. NCBI lineage: Eukaryota > Metazoa > Chordata > Amphibia > Anura > Pipidae > Pipa > Pipa parva. Next base: position 1,407 of record WMED01019769.1, read on the forward strand.
AGCAATGCAGATACAGGGCTTCAGTAGGAGCGCGGCCAGAGAGGAATGTCTTGATTAGGACACCATAGAGTTGCCAGCAGTGATGGAGGATGGGTTATGCAACATGGAAGTTCTGTATAGCACTTCTTTACAGGTAAGAATTGTAACTTTTTAAAAAAAATTTGATAAATCGTATTTACTAAAAGCATATATAAACAAATGTATATTTTTTTTTTTTATTTGCGGCGGGAGGGTCACTTTAATTTAAGAGGCCAAAAGGTCAGAACACTGCTTAACCAACAGCAGTTAGGCAGCTTTTTCTTTTTGTGTTGCCCGACTTGCAGAAGAGAAAGGGGAGGAAAATGTCAGCTCTCAGTAGAACTAAAAACAGTGTACAATATATATATATATATATAATCAGTCAAGGGTATCACTACCAATATTTTTCTCCTGTGCATGCTATTTTTCCCATGAAGCTCTCTTCTTACAATGGAGCAACTGGAGATATGCTCAGGGAGCGGGTTTTTTTCCTGAAGCAATCATTTTTGATCAAATGATCTCATAGACATGAATGTATCATTGTTTCTCTCAAAATGAAATGAAAATCATTGTTAGGTCAGTCTGTTGCTCTTTACATTAAAAGTAAATTAATGCTTAATCCTGTCCTATATAGACTTAAAATTCAGGGGTCATTTTGATTCAGGTATTACTGGATGCCAAGTTTTTGTGTTACCATCTTATTTCTTACTGTTCTATGAAAATCCACTTTTCTGCGTGGTATAAATGAAAAGGTAAAAAAACAAAAAAACAAGCAATTCTTCTATAATCTGCTCTCTGGGGGCCAAATTAAGTAAAAAGCTTGTCTCTTCATATTGCTGCTTGTCTTGTGTCTTTTGCATTTTGAAGGTTGTTAATAACCAAGATAAGACCATGCATCATGCTGGCAGATCATTTAGTTCCCAAGGCTCTGGCTAGCATCTTTATATCCTGCTAATGAAATCCGAGGGATACCAGGAATGACACTGGATTAGGAAAGGAGCATGGGTATTTTTATTTTTGTCCTAGTCAGTGGCATATGTTGATATACTACAGAACAGTGTGCAACCCTTTCCTCGCCGAAATGCTGATAACATATGTTGCAAAGGCCCTTTTTGACGTAAAGGTTTTTAGAAACATGTTTTATAAAGTATGTTGTAGACGTTCATTCCTAATCTAACACTGTTTGCAATTTGTCTTTATGCTTCTGTTTTTACATCATTAGCCCTTGTTCTGTATCAGTTATTTTTCTGTCTGTTTTCAACTGACATTTAACCCATTGCTTGGTTGCTAGGCTAGCAATCCACATGAACAAAACAAATGTGTAAATGCTAATAGATAGATGCAGTGATAGCGAGCAAAGCAGTGTGGGGGATTGTGATCCTAGCAACATTTTTGAAGAGAGTCTTGACAATTACTAAAATATGGCTGAATGATGTGTAATTGCAGCCATAAAACTGAAAGTACTAATGTCTTCATTTCTCGGTCAGTAGTCAGGACCACATGCCTTCATGCTTCAGATTATTCAGATATCTGTAGGATGGAATTCTGGGTGACTGCCCACCAACTGCCCCCAAGGCTTTTCTATAAATGTATTAAACAGAAGTGTTGTCTCGGCCAATAAAGTTCGCTGTAATCCAAAACACAAATGATTTAAAAAAATAATAAATTAATTGAATATAAATGCTATGTTTTTAAATGTATTGTGGTCATTTATATGAATATAACCCTCTAATACATTAAGACTTCTCCCAGTTTATTGAGCCATGTGGTCATGTTCCTTTTGCCACAATATTTTGTGTATAATCACATATATGAAATTTGCAAGATTATCAGTCAGCCAGGAGAGGGAAGCAAAACACAGTATCTGCCTGCAGCGATGCACAGATCCTTCCTGCAGAGCAAGGTTTACAGTGTATGAGTATTTGATGCTTTAGCTCAGTATGGAATTTCCCATAATGCTGTATAAAAAAACTGACAAACTGTTATGTGCTGATGTTTATTGATTCTGCGACTGCACTAAAACAGCAGTGCATCAGTAAGCATCTTTAGTTAGGAAACCCTGGTCTGTTGAAGACTTCTGGCAGTTAGGAAAACAGCGAGCTGAAAAATGTGAGCATGGGGAATACTGGTTTGTCATCATGGATGAGAGGCTCCAGCAATACAGATAAAGAGTTACATGGAATGATATGGTGGGGCTGGCACTGGTGGCAGTGGCTTTGTATTAGAGAGGCTTAACATCAGTGTTTTTTTGCAGTAAGATAATTAGCAATATTGTAATCATTGAAATAAAGTCAAAATGCACTGGAAATAACTGGAGCTGCTGCAAAGCACTGCAAGCACCCCAGTTTTTAATGAAGTGCCACTAAGTAAGGGTCTGACAAGCTGTTGTTACACTACAACTCCCAGCATCTAAAAATAAAAGAAAACAGTGTTTGCTGCGTTCTGGCAGTTAGAGTAACTTATCCCTGCAATAGGCCACATATATGTTATATTTCATGGTGAGAGATTGCTTTGGAATGTCTTTAAGAACTTTCAGTTTCAACCATGAATTCTACTTGTTACAGTCATGCTTGTCAGTAGCTAAACACATTGCGCAGGTAATGGAAGGAAACGGAGTTGGAATGGATGCTGCAGGTGTCAGTATTAGTTATTAGTTCATGCAAATCATGTATGCATATTTAAAGAATTGCTACATTTTGCCTACCCTTTTTATACTGTATGTACATGCAATTAACTTAACACCATTGCTTATCTGAATCTCATGCATTACAGTGTATTTGATAATGTATTGAGTAGTTATAATTCATCATCATTTTGAGGTTAAAATATCAATTTCTGGAGGCAGAATCAATATCACACTAAGGCAAAGGGCGAAATTTACTAAGGGCGAAACAATCGCCCGAAGTTAATTTCTGTTTGCACGTGCTGAATTTCGATCGATTTGCGTTCGCAATTCCGATCGTGCGATCGCAAATCGATCCGAATTCCGATCGTGCGATCGCAAATCGATCCGAATTCCGATCGTGCGATCGCAAATCGATCAGAATTCCGATCATGTGGTAAAAATTGCGATCGGGCGGAAAAAATCCGCCTTTAATAAATTTCGCCCAAATAGTCTACCAATATTCTTTCATTTTGAATGAGTATTGGATCTTTAATGTTGCAGATTCCCCTTTATAATTTAAAGCAGACATGTGAGGTCTACTTTAAAGATCATATTTTTTTTAAGCTATGTTCCTAAAGATGTAAGCATTTGCTCCCCTGGTTACACCTCTGAACAGAAGGCTGCCCACTAATTCAGTGTTTAGAAACACCTGTATCCTGTTTCATAGCCCATGTATACATTCCTTTATCGCCCTCAACACTGATCATTAAAATGACCCGATTCCCTGTTGTAGTTAATGTTTTTAATGTCTACTGAAAATGTTAACTTTTTGATTATACTCTTTAGGGAATAAGTGTAGTTTTTCAAATTTCTAAAAGTACCAATTTGTTTAAAAAACTGTGATTACTTTGACGGAACTTAATGCTAGAATTTTGGAAACATTCAATCACAAAATAACTGATTTTGCACACAAAATGGCCTTGATGGCCTTTTGCTGACATTTCTGTTACTCTGAGAATTGACAAAACCAGGGCGCTTTTAGTTTGCAGGTTTCCACTTAGAAAATATGTCACCATAAAATTTATATTATAATTTACAAAATACAGACACCGTAACCTGTACTTACAACCCTGTTATCCAAAAGCTACCTATATTCTTGATCTCTCTGCTATCTGTAATATTGTAAAATACAGATCTTCAACCTGCCTCTGTAGCTGAATATATTTACAAGCAATTCAGGGAATTTAGGAGATGAGCAGTAGTGTGCTGAAGACTTCTACTGCTAACTATGCATTACTCAACCAATGTATAATTAGAAAGATGAGTACTGTAGTATTATATGATACTTTATTTGGACCTACAGTTCATTGTTTAAGACAAACTTTCAAATTCAACCAATGTATGAATTACATCTTAGGTTATTAATTATTTTCTAAGGGTTTATCAACATCTGTGGTGCTGAATGGATGTCCATAAAATAATGTACAGTATACACCACTGGTGAAGCCCTGGGACAAGTTTAAGAACCTATGGCTTAAATGATCCATGGGGAAATGTGACTGACAGTTTTTTAGTATAGTAATAAAATGTATTTTTACAATCTTTAGTGTACAAATTTGATCCACTGTTACTGTTGTTTTTATGTAATGTAAACTATTCCCGGAAAAGCAAAAGACTAGAAATGGCCAACCTGGATTTTGATGGCTGCTGTTTAACTACACCTTGTAGAATTCAATGATAGATTTTGGCTGCCAATGGATGCTGGGAGTTTAATAACAGATGGATAAATGCAGACTGACCAGTTTGTTTAATTGTATGGAAAAAAAACTTAGCCATATTGTATAATTGCATCCTTTCTGTTCCTTTTCAATGAATGCTACTGTGAGTGTTAAACATGTAACAGAATTAAATATTAACCTTCTGATCACCAAAATCAACAAAACTGCATTGTTAAGATTTGTTTGGTGAACTTGTAAACTCTTATGGGCAATTTGCTCAGCAAATTAAATTGACATTTTATACTGAAAGGGCATGTACATTGTTATCTGGTATGTGCTTGGAAAATGACACAAAATGTTGTGAAGAGGGAAATAATGAACATTGCTTTTTGAACATTTAAACATTTAACACAACCATGCTTTAAGTACGACAGCAAAAGATAAAGGCTTTGATGGGAAGTGGATATTTCCCAGGGACTTTACAAGCTATAATCCAGATGTTATGGTGTAATGCAATGAGTGTCCATGGATAGATCCAGAACTTAGCCAAATACAGCCTGCTACAGACCCTACCCCTTCACTCCCATGCTGTTCTGCCATATGGAAATCATCTTGAGTCCCTTTTTAATAGCCAGCTTTGGATTCCATTTTAACAAGGCTCGTACAGCTAAGTGGAACTGCTTCATGGACAACTTAGATAGAAGCGGTTCCAAGATAAACATTCAGCTTGAAATTAGGACATACCAAGCCGCAACATTATTTTAGGGCATATTTCATGGAAATGCGCCATTTTTCTTCAGCAGCTGCCAGAATGCAGGATGTGCCTTTGATCCCTAGTGGATAATACTCCTAGTCATATAAAAGAGCTGGAGGAGGGAACGTTTATAAGAAAGAAAGATGCTCTGACTGGAAGCAGATTTATGTTAGTAGAAATATATTCTTTCCCCCCATTTTTCCTTCAATTTAAAGTCTACAAGTTAAAATGAAAAAGTATAAATAAAGTGCAAGTTCCTGTTAGGCTGGAATTTTGGATTTTCACATTTTTTTTCTCTTTGTATGACACATAACAACAGGAGGCGAAGTCCGCTATGAATGTCATACCAAGGAGCGTTTTCTGTGCTCTATCCATTTGCAGTCATCTTGTGCTCCTTGCACCTGTAAGTGGAGTGTTCTCTTGGAGATAAAAGTTGTTATACAGTCGCAAGTGAAAAAATAGTTAGAACTGAACTGTGATTTATGAAGTGCCAAGGGCCTAATCGCTGTCTGTTTGTGGTAGTTGCAGCCACATATTTTACAGTTTCTATTTTTAGAGCAAAAGTCTTTTCTGCAAACCTCACCAAGGTGGTGGGTCCAACTCTGATTGCCAAGAAAATATACTTACTTTTTCTCACCTTAGTGAATAAGTGTTTTCCCTGTGCTTGCATGGGATTTCTATGGGCACTCCGGTTTACTCCCACAATCCAAAATCATACTAGGTTAAATTGGTCATACTCTGTTAAATTCTGTGTGTATGTGAATGTGCAAGCTCCACAGGGGCTGAAGTGAATGGTTAATCTGTGTAAAGTGCTGCAGAAGTTGGCACTATATTAGTCCACTCAATAAATGAACTAAGTAAACACCTGTATGTACAGTGTTAAAAACAATATCTACTATTATAGACTGTACTGACTAAGGCCATAGCATTACAGCAAATTTAAATCAAAGATAAATAAAAATGTTTCAAAATGTTAGCCAGTCAGTAATGCAAGAAACCAATTGACACAAGTCAATTAAATGCAATCCCCTTTTATTGGTTAACTCAAAAATTCACTAGCAACCACTACTAGCAAGCTCAGTCTTTTTTGGTCCCTACTTCAGGCTTCTTTTTCAAAATTCTGATAATCTAATACTTGACGCAGCACAAAGTCTAATAGCAGTATTCTAACACAGCTTGCGATTAGTATTCATTTTTATTTTGTTCCACTTTTTTGAATTATTTAACTTTAGTTCCTGAACCTTTGGTTTTTGATTGCATACTTACCACTTCAGTTAAGCACAGTCTGGAAGAGTAATACAGGGTCTGAACAAAAAGAAAGTCATTAATTATAAATGAGCATCCTTGTGATATTTTACTTGTATTGTACAATGCACTTTTCCCATGTCTGTATTATATTTGTATTGTTGATTTGTACAGCGCTGCATAAATTTGTGGCACTTTATAAATAAAATTATATATATATATATATATATATATATTTATATATATATATATATATACAGTACATACATATATTTATGTTTTTAATTAAGTACTTATCTATATAATTATATTTATATTTTACCATTTTATAAAAACAGGCAACCTCTTTGCAAAGCTTGCAGTTGTCCGAATCTCTTAGAAAGAGCCAGCTATGGAATGGGACAGTTGGCATCACTTTGCTGGAGGGACGAAACCTCATGGAAGGACTCACATTAGATTGCTTTGTTAGGTTTAAACTTGGAGACCAGAAGTATACAAGCAAGGTATTTGTTTATTTTGTTTATCCTTTTTAAACTAATAGTCTACAGTATGATTGAGCTTATTGTATCTTATGACAGTCTTGTCCTGTGTTCTTCCAAAATAAGTTTCTAAGATTGGTCTGGATTCTAATGTCAGTTTTACACAAATTATGATTATTTTGTAGTTTTGTAGAAATATAGAGGTTGTAGTACAGCTAATCTGACCATAGTTTTATTTTTTTTTAATTGGGGAAAATACACTTTATGAAGTTGAATTTATTTTCACTTATATCTTAGTCTGTAGGATCACTCTGATCTTATTGTAAAAGTGAAACTCTCACTCATTCACTTGTTGAAACTGAAAAAAGTTTGGAATCCCACATATGGAAGCTAGAACTTTCTATGGGAATGTTGACATACAGTATCTTATTTTGCCAGTATACAATTTGTCTTATACCATCATCATGTATGATTATTAACAACTTGGGTCAATCATGTTTGTAAATCTGGTCTACAAATACGGCCAGTATACTACAATAAACTAGCTCAAGTCAGTTATCAGATCATTCCATATAATCCATTACAAATGTTCAGAAGATCAGGTCTTTAAATATCCGTCATATTTGATGACTAATGTAGACACATTTGGTACTGACTGATGTTTACGCAACTTTACTTGTAAAATGTAAATCCTAATTGTGAACAAAAACTGATTTCTATAATTACATGACTGAAGTGATGTAGCACATTTTTGGATTTTATGAGCTGACTAACAGCAGAGAGGATTACCTCTATGTAGTCCTTAACTGGAGACACTGCAGGGAATCTTAACTTCAAATACTTAGACAGTCACACTACTCCAACATACAGTGGAGGAAATAATTTTTTGATCCCTTGCTGATTTTGTAACTTTGCCCACTGTCAAAGACATGAATAGTTTATGATTTTAAGGGTAGGCTAATTTTAACATTGAGAGATAGAATATCCAAAATAAAATCCAGAAAAGCACATTGTATAAATTTTATATAAATTTATTTGCATTTTGCAGTGAGAAATAAGTATTTGATCCCTCTGGCAAACAAGACTTGGTTGGCAAACACAGCAGTCAGACATTTTTTTAGTTGTTGATGAGGTTTGCACACAAGTCAGGAGGAATTTTGGTCCACTCCTCTTTGCAGATCATCTGTAAATCTTTAAGATTTTGAGGCTGTCACTTGGAAACTCGGAACTTCAACTCCCTCCATAAGTTTTCTGTAGGTTAAGATCTGGAGACTGGTTAGGCCACTCCATATCCTTAATGTGCTTCTTTTTGAAGCACTCCTTTGTTGTCTTGGCTGTATGTTTTGGGTCATTGTCTTGCTGGAATACCCAGCCACGACCCATTTTTAATGTCCTAGAGAAGGGAAGGGGGTTGTCACTAAGGATTTTACGGTACATGGCTCCAACTATTCTCCCATTGATGCAGTGAAGTATTCCTGTACCCTTAGCAGAGAAACACCCCCAAAACATAATGTTTCCACCTCCATGCTTGACAGTGGGGATGGTGTTCTTTGGGTCATAGGCAGCCTTTCTCTTCCTCCAAACATGGTGAGTTGAGTTAATGCCAAAGAGGTCAATTTTTGTCTCATCTGACCACAGAACCTTTTCCCAATCACTCACAGAATCATCCAGGTGTTCATTGGAAAACTTCAGATGGGCCTGCACATGTGCCTTCTTGAGGAGGGGATCCTTGTGGACACTGCAGGATTTTAAACCATTACAGCGTAATGTTTTCACCAATGGTTTTCTTGGTGAGTGTGGTCCCAGCTTCCTTGAGATCATTAACAAGTTTCCCCCTTTTAGTTTGAGTCTGATCTCTCCCCTTCCTCATGATCAAGGATACCCCACGAGGTGAGATTTTGCATTGTGCCCCAGATCGATGTCGATTGACACTCATTTTGTATTTCTTCCATTTTCTTACTATTGCACCAACAGTTGTTTGCTCTTCACCTAGCATCTTACTTATGGTTTTGTAGCCCATTCCAGCTTTATGCAGGTCTATGATCTTGTCCCTCACATCCTTAGAAAGCTCTTTGGCCTTGCCCATGTTGTAGAGGATAGAGTCTGACCGACTGAGTCTGTGGATAGAATTCTTTTATAAAGGTGACTGTTTAAGACGGCTGTCTTTAATGCAGGTAAAGAGTTGATTAGGAGCATCTGACTATTCTGTAGGAGCCAGAACTCTTAATGGTTGGTAGGGGATCAAATATTTATTTCTCTTTGCAAATACATTTATATAATTTATACAATGTGTTTTTCTGGATTTTATTTTGGATATTCTATCTCTCAATGTTAAAATTATTCTACCATTAAAATTATAAGTTGTTTATGTCTTTATCAGTGGGCAAGCATACAAAATCAGCAAGGGATCAAATAATTATTTCCTCCACTGTATGTTGATGTAAATATGCCAAATGCATATTTATATGGGGAGCCTTTATTTAAGTATGATAGAATTTCCAATTAACTGCTTTTGCATAATTGTGTGTCAGTGGCAGAATTGCTTGTTGATGGCTATCACAGCTTACTGGCAATGAAGGAAATATGAAGGGCTGTATAAGTTTCTGCACAGCTTTGCGCAACATGTTTTGCATGTACCCATAGCTGGCAAGAATGACATTGGTGGCACCTTATGCTTTAATGTAAGGCGAAGGCATTAAGTCTGCTATATCATTTAACTGGCAGATAAACTCCAAATTATTGCAATGCTTTCCAGTCTATAGAATTATCCTGTATATAAAACCCTGGGAAGCACTTCTTTCTTATTGTCCTGTATGAAATATTTGTTTGCACTCTATTGTAGATTCTGTTGGACATTAGCAGGCAGTTCTCAGAATTTCCCATGCCCGTTATCTATGATAGTAAACTTCTTGACATTATTCATCCATGCTAAGATAATAAGTATATGCAGGTAGCTATCTGCAGTATATAAGGATGGACTAAAGGTTTCTTGCAGTACAGACTACCTGCATTTTAAGTAATCATTAGGATCTTTGTTTCAAAATATGCACTTGGCAGTGTTAAACATCCATGGCAGTCCTAACCAATGCTGGAATACTCTGCATGGTGTTTGGCTTCTTTTCTGAGAAATCTTTGACTTTTGACCTCGGTGATAGTGGAGGTGGGTTTCTTATTGAGGGTCTTGCCTATATAAAATATCCTAATGTGCAAAGGGCAACAAGGAAAAATAATCTGTTGGTGTGTTTTGGTTTCTCTTTATCTGTCAGGAATTGTTAAGCTGTAAAATAAATGCAGTTCTACGGCTGTGCGGCTTATTTGGTATGTAGAGCATGGTAGCTTTTATGTTGTGTCTCCCTGCCGTGTAATGCAGCTGTTAAAGCATTGTTTTTAAGCTCTAATGTAAATAACAAGTGATTCCAAATGTTCTAACTGTGTTTTCTAGACACTGTGTAAGAGTGCAAATCCTCAGTGGAGAGAGCGCTTTGATTTTCACTACTTTCCTGACAAGGTGGACAGTTTAGACATTGAAGTGTGGGGAAAAGATAACCGGAAACATGAGGAACTGCTGGGGATGTAAGTGTTTTTCTGTGAGTAGATTAAGCATTTTTGTACTTGAACTCCTAGCATCCCTTGTCAACTAAAACCTACCAAGTGTTACTGGGAGCCGTAGCTCATCAAAAATGGAAGGGCCATATTTTGGAGTTCAATTTTACAGGAATCTTTATATCCACACCTTCGAAGATATAGAAACATGCATGGGTTATTAAAGGTCTGGAGTTCCGCTCCCTACAGAGTTCGCCAGGGTTGGGGGAGCCTTATTAACTAGATTAGTGTCTTAGAGGGAGTGGGGATTTTTAAATATAGGCACACCCCAGCTGAAAAACTTGCAAACCCAGAGTTTCTGGGGAAAACCAGTTAATTTCCCATGTTTGCTCAGATCTAAATACAGCAGAGATCTCAAACTGAGTCTATTATTTCAATTGAAACATGCTATAGAAAGATTAATTATGGACAAAGCTCATCTGTCTGTATTGTTAGCAGTATGTGATCATTTTATTTTTTTAAATATGTCTGACACTCTGAAACACTAAGGGGGTTATTCATCAAAG
>WMED01019770.1:0-12333 GCA_019650415.1 Pipa parva
GGGAAGCTGTCAGTGTTATCGGCTGGGGAGACTCAAAGCGCATATGCTTTGAGCTCCCTCGGAGGATCGCAATCACGTGACTGCGCGCATATGAGCTTTGAGTCTCCCCAGCTGGTAACACTAACAGCTTCCCAGTCAGTTAGTGGGGAAGCTGTCAGTGTAACAGGCTGGGGAGTCTCCCCCACCTAGTAGCTGACAACTTCTTGGGGGATGCACAGTAGGGAATGGAAGGGGGGATGCACAGTGGGGGGAATGCACAGTGTGGTGGGATGCACAGTGTGGGGGATGGTGCACAGTATAGTGGATGATGCTGTGTAACCTGATGATGCTAGTGCACATGCATGTGCACGTGAGATTTGGAGACAGGAGAGGAGAGCCTGCTTGTTAGGGGGCGTTTCTGTAGTGTTTGAGTGACAGGTCAAACAGAAAATGGCAGCTTCCATGCTTTCTAATCATGCTGAGATTGAAGTAAGTGTATTTTAAATATGCAAACTTTTTTTGGTTCCTAATTACTTGATTTACATTATAAAGTCACATACTTTAATAAAATATGTAATAATCCTGAACTGATGGGTCCACTTTAATAAATGGGATGATTTCCTAATAAAAATGATAAAGTTGTCTGAGCATTTTTCTATATGAATTTTTGGTAGCCTAGACTAGAAGGGTCTGCTCTGAACTTGCTCCCAGTAAGTTTGTCTTGTTTGGGAGAGTTGCCCGGAAGTACACAGGCCAGTGGCATAATTAATAAAATTTGAGAATGTGCCCCCTTTATCACAGTTTAATCTTACTTTATATCTTTGGTGAAATTGTGGAGTTATATTAGAATTATTTATTCTTGGATGGAAAAAAATAAATAATTATTATTGGGAATCTCTCAAGTTCCTGGGCCTGGTATAGCTGCAATATCCATAGAGAAAATTGCTATAGCTGCCACAACTGCACCCACTGCATTTACACCATTCTATTAACATATGTTACAGACACTGCTAATTAATGTGCAATGCATTTGGCTGTCTCTAGAATACTTTCTGCAACTTTAGTGTTTTATATGTATTGCATATATATGGTGCTCATAAGTACTGTTTATGCTCCTGCAAGTGTACATTGTGAATGGTGGACCCCAGATAGCTACTGAAAGATTTCTTGCAAAAAGATTCCTGCTAAAATAATGTAGAGATGGCAGCTTCTGCCACAGTAGTTTTTACAAATTTTAAACACTGTACAATAGTGACAGCGATTGCCAAGCCAAATCTTAATCAAATTTGAATTCAGACCAAGCATTTTCACACTATATTCTGGCATGCTGTCATTCATTAGACTGTGCTGCTATGGAATTCTGGGAAAGAAGGACTTGACTGGAATTTTATGACAAGTAAGTCTAGCAGTACTGTGAGTGATATAGACAAGAACCCAAGAAGAAAAACATTACAGCTGCATACATATACTAATTCACTCAGTGGGCCTCGGGAAAGTGGAAGGTATCAGAGAAAGCAGTGAACAAAGCATAACTCTCCCGTTACATTGTCTCTGTAAAGCCTGGAGGACAGAGCTTATTTCAAGGACATTGCTGTACTATGTTGCCTGCAAGAATCTGTTAATTGTGTTGAGGTGTCAGTGAGCTTTACACTTTAAATGATCAAAATCTTCCTTCTTTTAGTCCTCTCTTATTTCCACAAAAAAATGATAAACACCCTATTTTAGATGATGTATTTATTAGACCAAATTACAATTTTCTGCATTTAGGCTGTGCTGATAAGCTCACCATGGTACTATGATTGGTTTATAACACCAAAGCGTACAGCAGGATATGGTACTCTATATTTCTGCTAAAGAGATATGTGAATGTGTATCCCAGTTATAAAATGAGATAGGACTGCTGTGTTGTCCCATAAGCAACTACTCATAGAATTACTAAAAAATCTAAAGTACACTGCCTGGTAATGCAAACCCCTTGCATGGAATTTAAGGTAAGTTTTTAGAAAAGTCAACAGGGATTTTCTTGGGGTGTTTTGTTGCAGCAAAACAAGCATGTAGTAATAAACCGCTTTGTGTAGCATTACCCTAAAACACAGGTTTCCACACTAGCATCTTATCTTTTTTTGCAACAGGGAACCTATAAGCAAACTATTTTTGTAGGAGGACAAGATGTTTATCCACATTTTATGTTACATTTTACATTTTACACACTATTTAGGATTTAATTCTCCCTTTGTATGTTGTATTTTTAGGACGACAAAATTGTCTACACTTCAACTTCTACAGTCCTCTATGGAACTATGGCACCCCCTTACATTTGTATCAGGATTATTCTGTTTTGTCACATTTCACCCAATGTAAAGAGTTATAAGATCTAGTCTGTCTGACCATGCCAACTTCCTTTTAGCTGTGGATGATTTTCCCCTATGGCAATCTAGTAACAAAATGTAATATTTCCTCACTTGCCGAGGCTTCAAAAACATCTGCCCTGAAAAAACTAGTATCACTTTACAAGGACATGCACAGAAAAATGACTCTTTTTGGTTTAACAAGGAGCTTCCATCAGTTTGATATTTGCTCATTTTTCCTGCTGTACTAAGACAATTTCTTGTTATTCCTTTACAGGTTATAAGCACAGCGTTTGCCTAAAATCTAAAGAGCCAGCCTGCTTTGATTCTGCATAGCAGGTTGCAATAATATTACAATCTTTATACTGTATATTAATAAAACTCTTTCTCCAGTGCATGCTTTTCTAGGAGGAGATAGCAGGATACAAATAATAATATGTATAATGTAAACTGAAAAAAAATTTAAATATGCACTATAAAAATAAATCTGAAAAGATCGTTTTTGGCTTTAAGTCCCCTTTCTCTGTCTCTTTATAAAAAAACAGAAATTATTTGAATTGATTTGATTTCAATCAACATTTATTTTATCAAGGACTTTCTTTTGGATGTGATCTATAGTAGTTTCCTTTATGGATACATACAACTACAGGAAAATACATTTAATATGCACTGTATTGTGAATTTAATAACATTTTCAAAATATCTTCTTATTAGCGAGCAGGATTACCACTTTTTACTTACTTTAACTGCAAGCATAATTCCAAAGGTGGTCGCACGTGCTGTTGCTGCCTTCAGTGCAGGCCGCGAACCTGACCTAACAGTTTTCTGGTTGTTTCCGCTGCCTACACTGAAGGAGCACTTGCTTGCTGGGTAGTGCTCCTTCCACGATGCAGGTGTGCTCCTTCCACGATGCAGGTGTGCTCCTCCCCTGATGCAGGTGTGCTCCTTCCACGATGCAGGTGTGCTCCTCCCCTGATGCAGGTGTGCTCCTCCCCTGATGCAGGTGTGCTCCTCCCCTGATGCAGGTGTGCTCCTCCCCTGATGCAGATGCGACGACGTCACTCATAAGAGCCTCCACTTCAGAGAAAAGCGCTGGTTAGTGATGTCACCTTTTGCTGAAAAGGTTCATTGTCACTGCCTCTGATTGTCTCATATCTGTCAGTGTTGGATTCTAGATCGACTACTAATAAAATAAATGCCTGGCATATTTATTTTCTAATATTGTGGAGAACGTTATTATGACTCAACAAAAACAAACAATGAAATATTGCTATTCAGTTCTTATGTATATCTTGTAAAATTCATACACTTAACATGATAAATCATTTCATTACATTCAGACTGTTTAAATGGTTATTTCTGAGTGTATTTTTTGTATTTTGTTATTCTAGGATAGTAAAATGCCACTCAAGTTACCTTATTTATTTAGGGGTATTTAATGGCACACAACACAGTGCTTTACAGAAATATCATTTATATTTTGTGTCCTGATACTTGCTAAGCTGTGTTACTACTATGTCATCTTCACATAAATGTTTTTGAAAGTACTGTAAAATTTACAATATTTTCAAATAATCTTGATGCATCTATAGTTACCATTGTTCCATAGATGAAACCACACACAAAAGTCTCTCAGAGTTTTTGGAATTAGTTTCCAGTGCTGGTATTATTAGCATCCTCAGGCACCCAACTAAAGGGTTATAGGGCAATCCTTAATTTTAAAGAGATACTACAATATTCCCTAAGCCTATTCTTATTGGTTCCTGCACTGGGAGCCACACTATCTAGCCCTGCCTCTCACTTTATTTAACCTTTACATTCTCTTTTCTAGGGTTCTTCCACAAACCCATGGAGTCCCCAATACAGAAAACTGGAAAGTGTATTCCAGTATAATTGGCTGAAAAGATCCTACAATCATTACATATGCTGCACAATACTGACTAGTCACAAAACAAGTAATTAAAATCCATTTTGAGCTTAGTGAACAAATAGCACTAGATTGTGCTCTCTTGGGCTACCAGGGTGAAAAGCAATCAATGAAACAAACATACTGGCATAATATATCTATTACCAAATGGTTTATAGTATCTGCAAAACTTTATTCTCTCCATAAATTATTTGGGAAGATTTATTGGATCTCAGTAAATAGTCTAGAGCAGAGGTCCCCAAATGCCTGGCTACGGACCACTAATGGTCCACGGGCTCCTTGGTACTGGGCTGCTTGATGGTGATGCATGCACACAAAGTGCTTCACCGTCATGTGGCCGTCAATGCGCATTGGTTCCACCCACCCTTCCACTGGTCTGTCCAACCTTTTCTGTGTTGGGGAACCAGTTCCTGATCCAGAAAAGGTTGGGGACCACTGGTCTAGAGAAAGATGGTAGAGGAAGGTGAAGGCATCACCAGCTAATTACTGCTCCAACATCATTTTACTACTTCACCATGTCAATTTATTAATCACCTTTTTTTTGTTTAGCAGACAAATTTCACTAAACAAACGTATGGTAAAATACCCATTTCACATTTTATGTAATAAAGCAAAAAAATCCTGTGATCCTAATTATGTAACAAATGTAAATTGAATGACACTTTTATCCTTTTAAGATATGCAGCATAGATAGAAGGAAAGTTTTTTAAACAAATGCAATAGGTCTCAAGTAATACATGGTGTTTTGGGGCACATAGGCAGTTCTCCTTTAGCTATTGCTTTAAGTACAAGAAATGACATTCTTTTCATTTAACTGTGTCTAATGAAAGCTTTAATGAGTAATAGACATCTCTGCTGATGCTGTCAAATTAGCTAAGATGGATCATGTGTGAATACTGTTAATCAATGGAGGAGGGAAAACAAGTCATCACTGAATATCTATAAAAATGAATAATTCTCTCAGAAATTAGTTTTATCTCAACATTATTTAATAAAGTATTTTTCTCTGTGTGATATGAACACAAATTTTCAGTTGATTATTTAAAACAGAAGTGGTTGTTGTAACTGAAATATTAAGAGGCCTGTTTGTTCAGCCTCACTACTCAGATTAAGGGGGGAATTATTATCTAAAGCATGAATTACTCTACAGATGTATGAATTTGGCACAAATTTGCACCTCACCAACTTTGCCTATTTAGCAAAGATTCTTATTTTTAGTGATATTTATAAGGTATGCCAACCACATATATATATGCACCACTTTGTGTCTATTTGCCTGAAATTAGTGGTCAATCAGGGTATTCATCATGTGTCAAAGAGGCAATTTACCAAGGTATTCTGGCATGAATATGCTGACTTTACTTTGCTATTTAGTGGGTTGGCAGATTGGGGGGCTAAAGACAGGGTTTCTGGAATTGCATCTTTAACTCCAGATATTATTCTGGTGATATTTTTCTCAAAAGCCTTAAAAACGTTGGCAACAAAATACCTCCCAGCTTGAGCTAGGAATTTTCTGCCAATGAAATGAATATATAAGCTACTATTCAATAGTGACAATGATGGAGACTAAAACTCTACAAAAAGGTGACATGTCCTTTTCTTTTGATAGTTTAGGCATATTGCCAGTATGTAGTCATTAATATAAAAAGAGAGGGTAATGGTGACATTGTTTTCTTTAAGCAGATGAAGATGACCATTTATGACTAATTTGCTATTATATGCCACCAGTATTTGCTTGATTGCTTTCTGAAATCAATTTGTAGCCGCTCTCTTCATTGTAGCATGAATTTTCTGATTAATGAAAATGTACAGTTGACTACACCATGCAATAGGTGAACTAATGCAAGCTGTAGCAACTTCATTTTGCATTTGGGTTATAATCCTCTAGGTAAACTGAAACAGAAGAGTTAAATACTTTATCTCATGAGGTCCTGGGCAAATGTTGTATTTCAGATCTACCAGATTATACTGCACTCTTTTGATTATCATTTGATCTTGCTTACAGGTCTACTTATACCTAACTGAAAAGAGAATGCTGATATTGAATTCTACCCATTTTCCTGGATTGACAATTAAATCTAAAATGACCAAACTAGCTGAACAAACAATCTGTGCAAAGCATTCTTTACTCTCTTGGCTCATATGTCTTATGAGCATTTGAAATGTATTCTTCCATCCACTTTACCTTTTACGAAATGGTCCTTGCTGCCCAGTCTTTATTAACTAATATTTCTTTAAATTAAAATGACCTTAAAATATTGGTATGTTTTCTTTAAATCTGCCAAATTATACATGCTGGTTAGGTTGATTTCTAACTATGAAAAAGTGATCCAAAAGCAGAGAGATATCACAGGCAGAGCTAGGCCAAGGGGTAGGCAAGGTAGTTAGCTACCTAGGGTGCTGCTGGAGGGGGCGCTATCTTAGTGCTCACCTCCCTCTTTTCCCTGTCCTTACCTACCTCTTCCCTGGCCTGGCTCCGTGTGCTGTAGAGCTAAAACTTTTAACTTTCAACTTCCAGGAAGTTGAAGGAAGTGCTGGGGAGAGGAACGCTGTAGCACTAAGCAATACAGCAGAATTAGCTGGGAGCAAGGAGAAGGGCAAGAGGGGAAGGAAAGCAACAGGGAGGGGGCAGCAGGGATAGGACAGTAAGGAGGGGGACAGGAAAAAGCTGATCACATGGACTGCCAGCAAGAGATTCCTCTGTAGAAGATTTGCTGATTCCCTGGAGGATACCTATGAATTGTAGAATGGTCAATGCAACTGTTGATTTAAATTGAAAATAAAATTTTGAAATACTTTTTCATTTTCATGAAATAGGTCCTAAAAGATCATGCCCCCTGTGTAGTCTGTAGTGATTTGTAGTCTGTGACAATGATTTGATCATTTGATGTCAGATATTTTTATTCCATTTCTCTGGTGATTAGGGTCTTACAATTGTGACAAAAAGATAGCCTTAAAGAGTGACAAGATGGTGCCTTAGTCCAATACCTAAGCACCAATGATCCCCTTAGCTTTTTACTTTCAATACTTTGCGAGTAAAGATAGGGGAGATGGAACTGTGACTATGGCAGATATTGGTCATCCTCAATCACTCAGAGCACAAATCTTCCACAAATAAATGTTCACATAATCTGTAGAGCCAACAAGTAAACAAAGAGACTCTCCTCTGAGGCCTTACATTCTATTAATGCAACTGATACTGAAGTATTGTCTGATTCCACTGGTTATGGTGGAAAATTATTTGTTTATCCCTGTGGCTAATTGTGATGGATTTAATGATTATGAGTCTATTCTATACTCTTTTGCAAATAATGTGTTTCCATAATGTGTTTACTGTTGAATTTGTCCCCATGTAGTATAGTTATCCTGCTGTGTCAAATCAGTCTTTGTATGAGCTTGCTAGAATTGCATCCATCGAGTCTATGCTTAAGGAGTGAGGCATGAAACTCATAAAACAGTTATTGCTCACGCTACTTCCGATATCTGTGATTTTAAATGAAGAAAATAAAGCTTTGGATAGCATTGCTAAAAGACTTGATGAGCTCTCTCAAATGATACATTAATATATTTATTAAACATGTCCATACTTTGAAAGGGTCCATTGCTACTAAAGATGATCACTTATACAAATAAATGACAATGCAATAAATGTGATGGAATTGTGTTATTATTCTATACCTCCGTCAGGTTTAGAAGAAGAGAAAGGTGTCAGTGAAGGAAAATGCCATAATTTGAGAAAGTGATAAATGTAGGAGGCCACAATAAAGCCTGCTTTCCTTATCTAAGAACTTATAGATACAGGACCTGTGGTATGAGAGGGTTCCCTCTACAGGAAGGGTGTCCTATGGTCCAATGTCATTGTTCCAGCTTCCATCATGTAAGAAGTTCCAGGAGTAAGATCAGTGGAGTGGAGAGACATGAACCTTATGGACAAGCAGTAGGTGGTTCAGCTTAATTTACAGTTTAGGAAATCCTACATCCTCAGAGTTGCTTCTGATGTTGTAGTAAAAGTATGCACCAGATCAATCCCCAATAGATATTTTTTATGCATTTTGAATTTTTTTGCACACAGGTAATAGGTATCAGGTATAAAAGTTAATGATCCTGGTGTACAGGTAGATAATAATCTATGTCCATCCAAAATAGGGTTTTCATAGATCTAGTATAAAAATAATACGGGTAGGGAAAAAGGGAAAAGAAATTTCACCCGCACACTTATAATAGAGTGACCAAAAACCTTGAATTGGAAATAAATAATGTATTAAAATGAACTTTTATTAATGTTAAAAACAGAAACCTTTGTCAGAGCGGTGAATTAGAATATAGGCGGCCTACTAAATCCTCCTACACACCAACTGGGGATCAACTAATGAGAGCTAATTACATATTAATCCCCCTTTACATCTGCCTATATTCTAAGTCCCCACTCTGACACAAGGGATTGGGGATTTTATACCTAAATTTATATACCTGATAATAAAGTGATAACAGGCACATGAACCAAGTTACTATCTCCAAGTGATACACTTTCAATTATACAGTATATATACTGTAGATTTCATACCTGCAACTCCATTATCCTATATGTTTGGACTGATTTCCTTACTCTTTTTCCACTTAGTGACATATTCCCAGCAACTGGCAATGGCAGCATGATTCTCATGGGATATGATGCCATCTATATGGTCTGTTTAACTGAGTATAGTTAATATTACTTGCCTTGATAAAGCTCCCCAGTAAGAGCGAAATGTGTGTTGGTTGGTATTTAAACTTGTGGGAGCCACAGAAATAAGCTCCCTCCACTTACTCTTCTATTTCCTCATATTTTTGTGGCTCATTTCATTTTATTGCTTCAATGAATTTTAAGATTTGGTTTCTGTTTTTAATATTAATAATAAAGGTTAATTTTAATACATTATTTATTTTCAATTCAAGGTTTTTTTTTTTGGTTACTCTATTGTAAGTGTGTGGGTGCAATTTATTTTCCCTTTTACCCTACCCCTGTTATTTTGGTATATTGTTTATCGACACCCAGCACCTTTATCCCAACTTCTAGTACATTGGGAATAGTAATGGTGTGGTTTTTCCCTCCTTTTATCCCTTTCCTTAAGATCTAGTATAAACACACATATCTGACCATTACCTTATTTACACTATGCCCCTGCTGGTTGGAGGCTGGGTATGGCATCTGCTGGAGCCAGAGTATGGCATGCATTGGAGGCTGCAGGCTTGAAGCAGCTTTTTATTTGTAATTATTTTAAATAATGTCATATTGGAGTATTTGCCAGTTAAGAATGTTGTGTATTTCTTCTGGGTTTGATGATGTAATATAAGACAGTTGTAAGGGTTGCATCAATATAGGGATTATTTATCAAGCAGTGTAATGGTGCTTTACAGTTCTTGCTCCTTTGCTGCGGAATATTCCATTTATTGCTGCTTACATTGTTACATTGTCATTTCTGCCATTACTTTATGATTTTATTTTGATTTCTATGTTAGATACTTCCAGCAGTGATAGTATTAATCAGAGAAAAACAAATAATTTCAAATCATCACAAGGTACATTATTATTTTAAAATGTTAACTGAACAACCAGAGATGGAAAGGCATTGGTATAAGACTTCTGTGCATTGTGAAGTTGGTTGCACAAAACGTTAGGGTCCTTATGGCTTGCATTTACTATTTATTACATCTTAATTTATTTACATGAGATGTGACATGCTCCAGTTGTAGTCCATTTTATATAAAAAATGCATGGGAATCATATGTAGTGTGTTTGAATGAGAGTCAGATGTAATTTCTACTTCCTGTTTTTATAGGGAAATAGAATTAGTCTTTCTTGTATTAACAATTATCTATCCATTTCTGTAATCTCTGTAACTCTGCAGTGTCTTTGAGGGAGCCCTAATATTCTACATGTATCAGGGTCTTTTCATGAGTTCAGATGGGTGTGTGCAGGGCCTTTCATTAGGACAGGGTCACACTAGCTGTTTGTCAGCTGAACTTTTTTAATTGGGCTTATTATTCTCTATGGTGCAAAACACAGTAGCCAATGTGGATTATCCCATCAGAAATAATGGAGACTAATTTCCCAAGAAAAGATAAGATTCAACTTTATTGTCACTAATCAAGTACAAGTACACACCAGTGTAATATAACATTTGCATCTACATCACTGTCACCATGCATATGATAACTACTACTACCACACAGCATATCATATAATACATGACTCAAGAATTTAAAAATGAATTCATAATAAAACTGTGCTGCCCTAACTCCCTTTCCCATAATGACCTACCTACCCCTTTTCTATGCAGTATCCACCCCTTTTCCCATACTGTGATGCCACCACCCTTCCTTTCCCAAACAATGCAGCCCCCCACCATCCCTTTCTATAGTATGCATCCCCCTACCTCCTCTTCCTACACTGTGGCACTCCCTGCTCACTGCACTCCAGTATTAAGCTGAAGAACTGTGATTGGTGTCATCCAATTGGGACTCCTGGATTGGTCCTATGACATTGCTGGCACACTGCCCACCTTCCCAAACTGCTATGTGCTAGTGACGTCTCTCTCAAGTTGCCTGTTGTATGGCTAGTGAGGTGGAGATCTGGGGGACATGGGGGCTGGGAACAGATAAGGACTGCTTTGTTGGAGTCTGGGACCTAGGAGAGTACATGAAAAACTGGACTGTCCTGTGAAACCTAGAACACTAGGGAGGTCTCCATTAGGATATGTCTGGGCACACCACATACACTCCGTGGGCTTGACTATCAGGGGTGTTTAGTGGGGAATAAATTCCCCAATATCTCCTAATTTTTAACAGGGCTATGACTTTTAGCTGTACGGTTTTCTATTAGGTGCACAAATGGAGTGGTGCAGGCTGTTTCCCTCTTCTGTGCTTAAGTGCTAACTTCTGGTTGTAGATCATGCACTGTATAAGTGAGCTGAATAAGGATCTAGCCAAAAGATCCAATCCCCATCTGTTCTTACTAACAGAGTATAATATTTATGTACATGTTAGTTTTTTAATATACAAGTAAATTAACAGACGCTGTATCTGTCACTGTGTTTTCCCTGTTTGGCAGTATTTCTGCTGCATTAAAATTCAGTTAATGGAACAAATTTATATAGCCTAGGCTACACAATTCTATTTATCTTATATTTTTAAGCATTTATTTGATATAGATAAGATTCAACTTTATTGTCACTGATCAAGTGCAAATACACACCAGTGTAATATGAAATTTGCATCTACACCATTGTCACCATGCATATAACTACTACTAACTACTACTACCACACACTACAAGAATTTATAAATTAATCAGAATAACCACAGCTTGAGGAAAAAAACTCTTCGTTAACCTGCCAGTATGAGAGTGCAGGCATCTATTATGTCTACCAGATGTAAAAGGCAGAACAGGTCATGGTTCAGGTTATATCTGTCCTGAATAATGTTTTGTGCCCAACTCAAACATATAGATACCTAATATAGATAACATATATGTTGCTTTCTTTGTATTTCCTCTTTGCCTTCTTATAAAGATTAGAAAATCTCCAGCACATCCAGGTTAGTTAAAAATCCTTTATTTCACCACAGGGGCATAGATTAAAAACAATCCACAATGCCTACGCGTTTCGCGCTGGCGTTGCGCTTAGTCATTGCATGCATATACATATTATTGGTGGTTTAAATAGAAAACGTACCTGCTTCCGGGTTTCCCTCGATTCCACAATTGCGCATGCGCTAAACTCCGTCATCACTCTATTTAGTTCACTCTTAGGCTCTTATTGGATTAGCCAACTGCCAATCAATGGTATATGCAGATACCATTGATTGGCAGTTGGCTAATCCAATAAGAGCCTAAGTCAAGCGAGATGATTGACTATGATACTAATACTTATTGAGCATATGCGAACTAAATAGAGTGATGACGGGTTTAGCGCATGCGCAATTGTGGAATCGAGGGAAACACGGAAGCAGGTATGTTTTCTATTTAAACCACCAATAATATGTATATGCATGCCATGACTAAGCGCAACGCCAGTGCGAAACGCGTAGGCATTGTGGATT
>WMED01019771.1:0-12333 GCA_019650415.1 Pipa parva
CTGAACTGGATGGACTTGTGTCTTTTTTCAGCCTTATAAACTATGTTACTATGTTATCTTACATCATATGTCCACAGAGAAAGGAAATCTTGGCCTTATCCACCCTGGACCAAGGCCCACTGGGTATTTTCCCAGTGACCTGATGGGCCAGTCCGATGCCGTCTTAAGGGCTTCTATTAGGGCAAGGTCAAAATTAAAATAGATCCACAGGCATTTTCTTGCGGTAAAACATCTAGTGATAAAAACTAGAAGCTGTTTCTGCTTGTGATGCAGGTGAATTAATGGTATTTTGGGGCAGGCTGTTGTCTGTCTGCTGAATAAAAAAACAAAAAAAAGCCATGCATAGTATGGCCTAAGTCATAGCACAATAGCACGGTAGCTCTCAATATGGTTTTATAGATACTGTAGAAAAGAGAAACAGCTTAGCAACTGAAGTTCAGCAAGGTACCTTAGTGGGATATCTATGGGCTCCAATCCACCCACTCAGAATGGATCTGGCCTGAAAACTGTCATATTGGGTCCACGGCCTGTACTGATGGCAGCTTTGATGATGGCTCATGTGCCAACAGAGAGGGCTCTGCGTGCCCTCTTTGGCACGCGTGCCATAGGTGTGCCATCACTGACTTAGAGAAATAGCATTCTTAATCTAAGCCAAGAGTGACACCTAGTGGAGGTTTGCGGTATTATATATTTTTGACCCTTTATCCTATTTTGCATAATTAAAGATTTGTTATTATTATGAAAATTTAAGAGGTGGATCCCAAGTTAGGGAGTATATTAAGGGGGTAATTCATAAAGCAGTGAAGTGAGCTACGATGTGTTCAGCTCACATCGCTAACAGTAGCATGTGCATGCTGATGTCCTGTACGCGGACATCAGCATGCGCATTAAAGGGATTCCCGTCTCGGCGAGGCAACTCTTTTGTTCTTGCCGAGACGGGAATCCCTTTAATGCACATGCTGATGTTCGCATACAGCTAATAAGTAGAGAGAAAACAGAACTCCTGTATGTGGTGCACACTAAAACAAATTTTATTGTTGAATCATCTCAAATGTGAAACACATGGTGAGTAATACCAAACAAACAAAAGACAGGAAAATTAAAATCAAGTAAAATAGGGAAATGTTAACCCAAAAAAACAAAGCAGAACAGCTGAACTCTCCTGATATTGCATGACAGCAATAGTGTGGTCAGAAATGATAATAAAAGAAACATAGTATGGATGTCATAAATACGGTCACTTTAAATGTTGTCAGAATGGTGAGGGGAGAGTCAGGTCAAATGCAAAGCCGTGTCCTGGCCAAGAACTTTGTTTAAGCGTTAGTGGTGCAAATGAAGAAGTCGGCAATTAATGCTCAAACAGAGAGCTCAAGTATGGCCATGTGTAGAGACCCAGCCACTGCTTGTGAGGCTGCCGGATGCATTTCGCTCTGGAAACGAGCTTCCTCTCGCAGCAAATTCATACAGGACATCAGCATGCGCATTCTACTATTAGCGAAGTGAGCCGAACACATCGCAGCTCACTTCGCTGCTTTATGAATTACCCCCTTAAGTGTCTGCACAGGAAACAGAGAGAGAGAGAGAGCGCCATGGGAGACATCAAAATGTGAAAACTTAGAGATAACCCCTTTCTTAGGCTTAACACCCTGAAATATGGAAATGCAATAGGAAGAAAATTTCCTTTTTGTCAAAAGAAAACTGAACTGTGTCTCTGATGGAAGAGGCTGTTACTGACTTGGAATATTATTTACCCTGTATTTGGATTCTTGTACAAATGTTGGAGGAAAGTAAAGTTTTGATTGGATTTTTGTGCAATTCTCAGCGTTTTGGAGTCATTTTTTACCACCTTTATCAAGAACACTGCAGGTAAGCACTCAAATTGGAGGATATTTATCAAAGTCGAAAAGTTTTTTTAAAGGCCTATTGCTGGAGGAACAGTCTTTATTTTATTATGTTTTTATTGCCTATTTAAAAATACTATTTTTGCCATGTAAGAAATAACTTTTTATGCATTTTTTTATATCAAAAAGTTATTTTCGATCTTTAAAAATCAGAAAAATGCTTGATAAATAACTTTGCAATTACTACCCAGAGGTACATCCATTTTATTATTTTATTTTTCAACCATTTTTGTTTTATTTTTATTTGCTCTTAACGGACCGTTTACTGGAGCCATCAGAGTGGTACCGCTGATATATAAATCCCCTGAGGTACTAGGCCCGGTAATCTAGTTTCTGCTCAAGACCCATGCTTAATGTATTCAAAATGGCTGCCGTCAGTGTGCAGAGCTGTGCAAACTTCAGTGGGACAGTGCAGAGACTACAGAGTGATTCTGGATTTTTTTAGTGCAATGATTTAGGAGGCAGATAGGTGTACTACTTATATATGTATTTGTGTGTAGGTACCTTTAGTTCTTCTTTAAATTTGTACTTGTTGGCAGCAGACTAATGCAAGCATAAATCTATTTCCCTGCTGTAGAATTGCCTACCCTATTAAAATAACTGGGCACCAGGAAGTTATTTAAATGATTAAAGAGCACAGTTATTTGTAAATTATTAGTAAGAATAATTACTAGATTACTACCAATTTAATAAATTACTAGTAAAAATAATTCAACAGAATAATAGAAGATGTATATATGTTATTTACAAACCCGGGAAAAAGTAGGATACTGCCAACATGGCATAGTTGATAGCAGGCATATCTACAGATACATTTTGTCTACTTCCTATTGCAGAGTACCTCACCTAGAATGAGTCTACTGAATCCCATCTATCTACTGGGATCCTATACATTCCCTGCTTGAAGTTGCAGTGCTACTTTTGCTTGCTAGAGTCCTGACTCTCACATTCAGGTAACATTTAGTTTTATCCTTCTCTAAGGCTGGAATTCTACCTGGTGAAAGGAATTATGAGGAAGTTGCCTCCCATCCCAGACTCTATATAGGGAGATTTAGATGGCATCCCTGGACAGATGCCACCAGACACAGCCACCTCTTCCACTAATAGTAATTTCAGACTCTACCAAAAAATGTACAGGAAAGAACCCCTGAAGGTTCAAAACAACAAGTACATTCACATACTAGTAGGATGAATGTAATTGACAGCAAACAGATGTTTATCTGCACTGTAGATTTACCTGGAAAGTCTAGGGGAGTTATATTCAAAACATGTACCGCCTCCCAACTATAACATGTCAGTTTGTTTCTGCAGCTCAGATGGCAATATTAAGAACATTCCTTTTATATTCCTTCTATCTTTCTTCTCTCTCCTTTTGCTTTTTAAGCTTGGATTACTGGTAGCATGAGTGTATAAAATACTTATTTCATCTTGTGCTGATTTGTGCAAAGCTTTTCATTTGTTCTGCTGGAATAAGTATATGTAATATACAAATCTGAATCAGCATTAGGACTGTATGATAAATGTTTGGTTGCTGTTTTTAATTTAGATGCTGAATACTGGTATATTTAAAATTACAGGTAATCTGGAGAAAAGCCTGGAGCCTTAAGGAGGGTTTTCAGAAGACAGGAATTCACTTTCTGTGTACATTTGACAAGGAATGTGAAATAATTGCTTTGTGCTGTCTCCTGTATATCACTGAGGCTTGGAAAGAAAACCAATAAATATAGAATAAATTGCAATGGAAGGCAATATTGTGAAACAATTACATCAATGTAAAAAGGGATTGTGAAACAGACCTATAAAAAACCAAAATATTACAATTGCTATGCCAGATAACTGTAGCTAAAGAAGAAAGTAGTACAATAAAATATAACATTAGCATATATATCTATATATATGTATATATACCAACACACAATTTAGTTTTGCTTGAGATTTGAAAAAAAATTGGATAATTTTTGTATTTATATGCAGGTTCACCAACAAGGGGGAATAAGGGGAACCATTCTAGTAAATTGAGGGGATTAGTAATACAGTAAATAAACAAAGTCAAAACAATGGAGAAAAAAAAGCACTTGGAGCAGAGGCTCTCATATAATCCTATCTCCTCCTGTTACCTCTTTTCAGGCTGTTATTTGTGTGTCCAGTTTGGATTACTAAACCACTTTTCACTCTCAGCTGTGTTAAACTACTTTTCTCCAGTCTTTTAGTGTTTCAGAGCTACCTAGTACTAATTTTCCAGAAGCAAGTGAAAGTGGAAGTGAAAATTGCTCTAACTAAAAAAATCAGTAAGCCTAAATCTAGCTATCATTTTAACACTTCTTAAAACTAGGTGTCCAACAAATGGAAAGCTCTTTTTTTAAGTCTTTAGCATCACTTTAAAAATGTATTTCTTGCCTCTTTAGTTAGTAGTAGAAATACATGTATACCAGTTCTGTAAAAGCTGTAAGATGCAAAAAGTTATTTACATTGATATTATAATTACATTTTCAAGATGGTTTTCCTTTGCAGGTGCAGGCCTATAGTTATGCTGCTGAGATATAAAAAGAAAGTAAATGATAAAGGATTATTATCAGTAGCATACCTACAAGAGCTGAATGAGTACCAGGACCCCACCCCCTGATGCTACAACCAAGAAACTGGAACTTACTAAGGTGAAGAAGATGCAGCTGAGACTGTGCTGGGCAATGGAGCAGCAGAGGGACCAGTTCCTGCTCTCAGCCTCAACCTCTGTGACCCCTGTAGTTATATTCCTGATTATAATGGCCAAATTAAATAAATGAAAAGATAAAATAGCAAAGATAATTAAAAAAACTACATTAGTCATTGTGATATATTTGTAAAATTGTTAAACAAAACAAATTGGCTACAAATCACTTTCAGCCATGTGTGTTATAGATCCAGTTTATTTTTAACTTCCCCAAATTTACATGTAAATTTGCAACCTGTGGGTCGCGACCCAGGCGGGGGTTGCACGACCGACCCACGGGGGTCGAGAACCGCTGCGGCACCCGGAAGCGCCCACAGGACCCTTCTTATAAGGGTTCCTATGGGGTGATGTCGGCCCAAAACGTCACCACATGATGCACGTACATGATGACATTCCTCCCGAACGTCATCATGCTATGCACAGTATCGTCATGGCTGGGGGTTGCGGCCACTAAAAGGTTGAGAACCAAGGAGGTAGAGGGGTATAGAATTCCAAACATAAGGGGCAGCAAGAGAGAAGAGTTTAAGATGAGAACAGGCAGTCTTGGTGAGGGGTTCCTGAAGAAGGTTGCCTTATGAAGAGCGGAGTTGATGGCTAGGCGCATATAAGCGAAGAAGGGAAGATATGTAGGGAGGGGCAGCAGAGTGAAATTATTTAAATGTCAAAAGTAGTACACAGTAAATAATATGTTTATTAATTGGGAGTCAAGGGGCAGACAGGCGTTTGGAGGGAGACTTCAGGGGAGAGAGGGAAATTATTCTAACAGCAGAATTTAGAATAGAATGGAGCAAGAAAGATGGGAAACTGGGAGGCCAGGGAGAGCTGGATGTCTACCAGACTACCTAGGTACTACTCCTTTCACCCAGTAAACCATGAGAAATCACACACTCAAGACATATATAGATGACCATTTGCAACTGTAAAGGACATTGTTGGGGGTGTGGTTTACCATGGAGAAATATGACCACAGGCATTGTGTTGGAATAGTGACAAAACACCATGTGTGGACCAAGAAAACAAGCCTTTAGATGCTTTGACTCTATAAAAGAAAAACTGTCTCATATTGTGGCCTGATGAATTTATCAGCCCAATGCTTTATTTAAATGTTGCATTTTGATAAATAGAAATTTACATAAACTGCATATCTGTTATAACAAAAGTGATGTTTATGTATATACTTGCTATTAAATAATATTTATTAATATTTATTTTAAAATAAATCCTTTTTTCCTCTGTTTTTAGGCACAAACAAGTTGTATTACACATCTACAGCACCAGTTTCTATCGTTAAGAAATTTGGGGATTATATAAACCAGAATATGTTTCTCTGTACATTTCCTAAGAGTGGGTAATTCACAATACATCAAAACAACTGCTGAACTAGAATAAAGACAGTAACTAAATTAGTGATTTTAACTAAAAAAAAAACCCCAAAAAACAAAAAAAACACTTTGGTAAATTGTAAACTTTCAGTACAGATGTTTACAATAAACCAAAACAAGGTTAAAAGATAAGATTGGCGGGAATATCAATAGCTGTTTAATCTTTCATTTTCTAAAATAAATAATCTACAGTATTTTATACAACATGCCGTAAGGATGTTTAGATGAAACAAATGTGACTCTTCTTACAATCATCTACTTTTATTCTTTATGAGCTGCAGAAACCTGCTTGTTGTTAAATGTATGTTCCTCTTTCTCCAGAAAAAAAACCAAAAAAAAAAACCATTAATTAAGACCCATTGTGAAACTGGCTTCTATTCTCTGCACAATATCCGGAAGTATAAGACACTACATTAATCAATACAAAACAGACATATTCTCAAGGGTAAAACCTACTTAGAATGAATCAGCCAAGAGCCTTGAAAGAGCTGTCTGGCCTTAAAGCCTCACAAAACTGTTGATGCTCCAGAATAACAAATTATAGCACTACATTGTGAGGCTTTGCTTTAATCAGAAGTCATATAACTATTGGGCTTTCTATCTTGTGCTTTTGTTTCCATTAAATCCTAGTCACAATCAATGTTACTTAATATCCATTTAAAACACCATGTCAAATAATTTGATTGGCTACCATTTAGGATTCCTTTCCTTTATATGTTGCTTTCCAAATGCTCATGAATCATGACTCATGACTTTAATTTGTATTTAATACTGCAATAATGTTGGAGGCTTTTTTTTTCTGTTTCACATATTGCTTTGCAAAATACACTCACTTAAGTGGTAAAAGCGTGTTAAATAAATATAAATAAGGTATGGTCCAGATTCAATTCTCATTCCTTATCTAGTAATATGTTGTAGAGCAAGCTGTTTACTGTGCCTGCATGCTATGTTTTGTGGAGACAACTGTCGCCACCAGAAAGATCTTGTGCACACAGATTCAATTTAAATCTATAGTTAAATTTAAATTAGGTCATTTGAGTAGTGTATCATCATGATTCATTTACATTGATAAACAGAAAGACATGTTAGTAGTACATAAAGGTCCAATTTATTTCTGAAAAGAAGTGTTAAATTATGTATACATTAGTTCATTAGATCACTGCAGTCAATCTCCCAGTACATTCTGGGAAAATGTAACACAAGAGCTGTAGGAAAAGTACAAGTGCTGTTGAAATCACTAACACATCTTTAAGTTTATTTCATGTTTTAAAAAGTGAGTCTTTATGTTGGAATGTACAATGATACATTTAAAACATAGAGTTACTGTAAAAGTCCCAAAAAGGTTCTCCATGTCTTATATCTCTGGCACTTTATCCCCTAGGACAGGGGTCAGCAAAGTGTGGCTCGCGAGCCACATTCGACTCTTCTGCCATCTTGTTGTGGCTCTGAGTGCATCTTCCTAGCCCTTTCATGACCTCTGATGCCTCTTCTGATTGGCCGTCAGCAGGTCATGTGATTGGAAGAGTGCGCTCCTCCCCCTCTGTGGCTCAGAAAAAATGTCACCGGTGGAAGATGGAGCGAAATGGCTCCCTCCTCTACAAAGTTTGCTGACCCCTGCCCTAGGAGACATGTTTCTTGGTCCAGCTGCAATACTACTTATATGTCTGCAAGTTCTGCATGTTATTGTGCACATAAAAAATTAGAGGAACTGTTTAAGTTTATGGAGATTCTGAGGAAGTTTGTAGCGACTGGAATGAGGAATGCATATCATAGAAAATAAAGTGCAAGAGACATGCAGCTAGACTGTGGAAGGTTTAAATAGTTCCTTTTGATACCCCAACATAAAATCTAATTTTCTTAAACGAATATAGCCCTGGCATTTGTGGCTACATTTCAAAACTAAATCTTCCAAAAATCTACATGTAAAGTTCCTGACAGCCATAGTGTTTTCACATGAGAACCACTGTTTTATAGCTCCCTGTGACAGTTAACTTGTTCTGTAATATGTGAAAGAATTTCACATATAGAAGCTATATGCTTATTTTACTTTACTTTACCTAGTGCATCTATATCAGAGAAAATCAGTATCGGTTACATTAATTTTTTATGGTACATTAGGCCAGAAGCAACTCCTGCCTTCCATCATGTAGAAGATAAAAAATATATTTTCTATGGAGATTAGTTCTGTAGGCCTTAGACATTAGATTAAAAGAGACAACTCCTGGCATGGGTAGCCATATAACTCCTCTGAAGAGAATTAAACTACCTAGACCCACTCTGTTTTCAATCAAGGAATTCACCCCAACATCTAGCCACTCATCAGTAGAAGGACCAACATATGAGGCCCTTTTACTGCTAGATGATACTCTCCCTTGTAGGAGAACAGCTAATGTCCTATATGTCCCACAAAATATGGAGACCTTCTGATCTTTCTATCATTGACAATAATTATTACAAGGGACAGGGACTGAAATTACTAGTCAAATTTTTTATCAATGATAATAAAAGCATGTGATGTGCAATATGTTTAAATAACGTCTTTTTATAATGAGAACTATTGTCAACCATTAATCCTTGTTAGTATCATTCAACTTTCATAGAAACAAACCTGATGCCTGTATCACATGAATTTTATCAAGGAACCAATACCCTTTTGATTTTGTGCTATCTATACAATGACTCCGACTTAGCATTTATTTGTCTAATGTACTAACAGAGACTCCTGTTCAGAATGCCTCTAGGGTAGCCATATTTAAGTTATCCTCTACCACCTCCAATACATTAAATTAATATTTTTTGTTTATAATTCTGGCAACACACATTGCTTAGTAATCCTATAAAAAAATTGAAATGGCAAGGTCATACCAATTACATTTTTAGCAATAAAAACAATAAAACAACAATGTATTAGTTATGGATGTCTCAAAAATGAAATAGGATTTCCAAAATGAATTACATTCAATTAATGTATTATTTAGTGTATGGTCTTTGCTGGACCTATATTCCCTCACTGAGCAAAGGGGAAAGGGTGCATGTTCCATAGGAGGGATAATGGAATCCAACCATTTCCGCAGGATCCATTACCGCAGGATTTGGTTTATACTGTAGTATTCATTTGCTTTGAAAGATTCTGTCATTTCTAGCATAATGATACAAGTAAGTAGATTTAGCCAAGTCTCCCCGTTTTCTTTTATGTTTCTTTATTTTTTACTTGATTTGATTTAACTTAATGTTATTTTATTTATGCTTCTGTTTCTTATTTTCTCAGTTGTCTCTTAATTAGTTCTACATTTGGAACTAAGAATGTGTATATTTTGTTCACTTTTAAATGTGAGATATACTGTACATCCAGAATATACTGTGTATCTGTTTTATAGGAATAAAGTTTAAATATGTGTGTAAATGTGACTGAGCAGCAACAAAAGTGTCAAAACAGGGTCAAGACTAAAGTGTGAAAACCTTTGGCAGTGGTGGGTTACTGTATATGAAGTGCTAATGTAGGGTGTACATAGTGGAGATGCTAATCACATTTTAGCACATTGTTTGATTTTTAGAAGATGTACAGTATTGCTCTCTTTTCTTGTGAATCCATCTCATAGCTTAATTTACATTGAGGGTTTCTTTGTTAGAATCACACAGCTGACAGCTGATCAGACATCAAAAACAATTTTATATTGTTTAGAAACCATCAGAATAATAAATGAAATTAGTTAAGGAAGTTTTAAAAGAACTCTTATATAAGACA
Source organism: Pipa parva (assembly GCA_019650415.1). Classification (NCBI taxonomy): domain Eukaryota; kingdom Metazoa; phylum Chordata; class Amphibia; order Anura; family Pipidae; genus Pipa; species Pipa parva. The sequence goes on from WMED01019771.1 coordinate 9,739, forward strand.
GCTTTAAAAATAAATAACAATGTGTTCATTTTGGAATTTATCTCAACACAATTATAACACAAGATAACAAGTGAACCAAGTTGTAATATTTGTACAAATGTTCATAGAAGCTCTTGTTCTCCAGTGATTCTTAAAGAATTTCTACAAATCTGTTAATATTTGCTTTATTCAAATCCTTCAGAATAAATTTCAAATTAACATGGAACAAAACATCTTTCTAAACCTTCTGTAAGAGAGGTCACCTAGGGGAGTGGGTAATTCTTTTCTTGTATCGGAAAAAAAGAGCCTCTGCTTCCACGGTACCTCCATCGTGGTACCACATGCAGCAATGTAAATCCAAAGAAAGGGAAGCAGGCAGGCCAAGTAGTGAACTACCAGTTGTTTTATTTACACACAACCTAAGGTTGTATGAAAATAAAACAACTGGTAGTTCACTACCTGGCCTGCCTGCTTCCCTTTCTTTGGATCTTTCTAAACCTTCACAGGAACTGTTTTAGTAAGTTTTAATAACTTCACTCAAAATACACTTTGACAGTTGCAGGGAGGAATATCTGAGTGTCCTCTGAAGGTGGACACTTGGCAAGCAAGTTTGTACAAGCTTTCAGGTTTGGGTATTTTCATCCCCTTCTCCATTCCCTCCTTAAATTCTCACACCATCTTGTCTGTATCTTTTAATCTCTTTTTATCATATTTGAAAGCTTGAAATATCTCTCCCAATTCATTTTATCCCCTCTCTCATCACCTCTTTACCTCTCTCTTAACTTCTCTTCAATCTATGTCACCGTTGCTCCCTCTTTTTGGCCTACTTGCTTTAACTTGCCCTCTTATAGCACGCTAATAACAACAGATAGGATAAAGAAAGTAACACCAGGGCAGTTTACAATAAAGATGTTTCAATCTAAGTTTGTTTACACATTAAAATCTGTGTAAAATGTTTAATAAAAATATAGGAGTCTATTTACTTAAGATTTTTTAATGTTAAATAAAATAAAAATTATGTGTTAAAGATAAACATATAATTTCTTATATTCACAATATTTAATAATTTTGTATGTCCTATTTATAAGATGCATTAATATAATAGTGTATAATTATTATTAGACTGCACATTAATTTAAAATCACCAGAATGCGGACACACTTTGCAAAGAATAATCAGTACAGTCTATATAGTCTAATCCAATGTTTTAGCCTACAGTCTTCTTTTCTTGGTCCACCGTAAACCATTGGTTGAAAACCACAGCTGCCACACTACCACACACTGGCAGCAAATTAAAAAGAAAAAAACAAGAAGAGGTCCTTTTCCCACGCTGCTTCTCACCCAATTGAAGTTATTGCAGTTCCGACTTATATAGCCATGGGTCTAATCTGACAAGGAGCTGCACAATATTATTTCAATAAGACACTTTCAATCCGGTCTATACAGTACACCTGAATATTTTCCCTACCCAACTGGACAATAGGGAGAGGGGTAAGGAGGTCTGATAGACCCTTTTCTGAAATACATGCCCCCACCCTCCACCACAAGAGGAAAGTCCTTAGATATCTAACATTCCAAGAGCCCACTAAATGACAGCAAATGATTATAATGTGATTTCAAAGGAAAAAAAAACAGCATTTTAAATAAACCACAGTATTTATCATAAATCAGTTTTTTGTGTGTGTTACTGACCCAGTAGTGAGAAAAGTAAACCCGTCTATGACCCTTTCAATGTGCATAGAAAAGTATATCATATCACAGCAACTTTGTGCACAGCCTGCATGTGGTGACTGTATGTGATTGATGAGGTATTTGTTCATACACTGCAATATGCCAAGATAACTGGAGTGCTATTGTTATTATTTGCTGCTACTGACCTACTTTATTTGTTTCTGCTTACGGCATTACACAGGAGTCTGTTAATGAACTCTCCTTTGGGATCACGTGTTATTACGTACACTTTAACTGAAATTGTTTAACAGCAGTTATATTCACTAGACTTACATTTTTATGGATTCATACCATAATAAAGAAGGGTTTAATGTAAAATACCATAACCAGCAGATATTTGTAAAATACCAAAAATGATAACTCCTTTCCACCAAGAAAAAAAAATGCTCTAAACCTAAAACATTGTCTTTAAAGGAACAGTTTAGGCACCAACAGTTATTTGCTGTCTGTTCAGCACTGTTAAATAAAAGTTAAATCATTAACCAAAAGAAGAAAAAGGACTCACTTATACGGTGCACACAAATATTCAAATTTTTATTATTAAACAAAAAAAATATTTGATAAATATATGATAGCAACAAGTGAACAGAATGCCAAAAAAAGATTTAAAAACAATTAAAAAATAAATAAATAAATGGATCTTCGAAAAGCCTGTCTTAAACTGCCAATGTATTTACCATATAGTCAATATATTTGAATAAATGATGGAAAACCCAAATAAATAAACAAGTGTAACTGCACTACATTACCGTCCCAGTCACAGTCACGGTCAGATCATTGCAAAGGGCACTGCATCATCAGTATTCCATGGCATTACTGAAAATGCAAACGAATATGGAGCCCATATGTAATAGTGGCTGGTTTTGAAAATGAGGCGTCATGCAG
>WMED01019772.1:0-12333 GCA_019650415.1 Pipa parva
TTTTTATTTACGATTTACACAACGTGCCAACTTTTCTGATTTTGGGGTTTGTATAATCAGGTACAAGGGAAAAAAAAAGAAGTCTTACTTAATTTCCCTCTTCTCAGAGTTGTTAAAAATCACTGGTTTAACTTCTCATTTATGAATTATCTGTGGATTTCGTAGCTTTGACATCAATATAGGCATCGTCCAACTAACGAAAAGGTCCAAATCACTAGAAAGAAAAAATAATAATTAGCCCATGCTTTCCTAATTATTGTACTAATCTATTATTATATTTTGCTATAACAGTAACATCACTGCATAAAACAGTGTTTCTAAAGTATATTAACTGGTTTGACATTCCTGTTCTGTGGGTAAACACCATGGGACCAATAACTGTGTATGCCTTCAAAGTATATTTTCATAGATGGATCAATTTAAACAAATAAACTTCTTTCCAATATTTCTCAGGCGTGACCACTGAAGTGGTATGTACATTTAAAAGTTACTAGCAGCTAAAGGCTGAATAATTCTGCTCTGCTAATCTAACAATTCCCTGGCTCTGACAAATTCCACCAAAAAGCCAGCTAATAATGATTCATATCAAATACATTATTCCATCTAATATATTAACAGTATGTAAGGACCCTGGAGAAAATTAGACTTTATTTATTAAGGTGCACATAACACTGAACAGTGATCCATTTGTTGCAATGTGCTATATTGTTTGCCAATAATTCACCTTATTTTAACAGAATGGCATTGTTCTTGGTATCATGTGAATTTGATGTTATACTATAGTATTGGAGATATATCATACATAATATATTTATCTGCATATTGCTTTAAAAATCGTTATAAGATTAACTCCCCCATCCCCAGGAATATACCCAGTCTCTTTCTGCTAGCATGAACCTATGTATCCACTAGCTTAAATACAACACAGTGCGATAAGTTGGCCCTTCATTACTGCAGGATTCTAGGCAGGGGGTAAGCAAACCTTTTGCTGTGGGGAACTGCTTATATTATTTAGCAGTCCTGTTATTCATACAGGACGCCCAGGTTTTCTGACCTACACCGGTCAATGGCAAAGAGTACTGACACAATTAGTGTACCGACCCCTTTGTGGCATCCCTGTAAATTATTGTATATATAAAAAAGAGAAAAAAAGACAGTGTTTTAAGAGAAATTCAGAATTTGATGGAAAGTGTCCACTTTCCCTCTCACTATTAACTGAGTGAATTGAAATAACTGTATTTCCATCTGTTTCATATCAGGGTCTCCAATCCTAACTCAAAGTAGAACTAAAGTAAAAAAATTAATAAAAAACAGTTAAAATACTTACCTTATACTGTGCCGATTGATTACAGTCACAGCATGAACTGTGCTGTAATTATCCGGCTCGTGATGATTGCCCCGATGCTTCTTCACAGCGCTGATTGACTGCCAGCCAGTGCAAAGCTCTTCCCATCCTGTTACACCACAGGTGTTTCAAGGCTTAAACATCATCGTTCATTGCGGGGGCCAATGAGAACGCTCCCCACAATGAGCGTGATGATGTAGAAGACAGGGAAGGAGAAGAAGGAGCTGCGCGCTGGCTTCTGTGTCAGCCAACACGCTGTGAAGGAGGTATCAGGGGAAGCATCCGGTGCCGGCTAATTACAGCACAACTCATGCTGTGACTGTAATCAATCGGCTCTGTATAAGTTAAGTATTTTAACTGTCTTTTTTTAGTTTTTGACTTTAGCTTTAATTAAAGCTTTAATAAAGAATGTTTTTAAAGGCACTGCAGTGGGGGTTCATCTCTTTGAACTCTGAATATGTGACTATCGACAAAGTGTACCTGTTTATCTCCAACACCCAAGTGAAGGGGTTTTCCATTAGTTCTGGCTATGAATTTTTGTTCCTGATGTCTGAGAAGCCTTTTCGTGGGTAAGTTTTGTGGATAATTTTTTTCCCCTTTCTTGTACATTGTTTAGTAATTTTGTCATTGAGAGATTGTGGTTTTCAGTCATGCAGTATATTTGACTGGTGCAGCACCAACATTGCTCCAGGATTATAACTACCAATTATTTAAACTTATTTTAACCATTCTTCCCCACCCCCTCCAAATTACCGAAGAACACCAGAGATGGGGTTAAAAAGGCTGCAGCTTTTTTATTATTCAAACCAATTTTTATAGACCAAATAACTTCTTTGAAGTTATGTATCCATTACAATATTAACATATCAGAATGCTTGCCAATATTTAAAACATTTTCCAACACCTGCCCCACCATACCGGCCACTAACAATGAATCCGGGGAACATGCCTAAGGAATCAACACTTGGCTGCCCCACCATGCTGGCCACTCTACTCATGAGAATGGCGGCAAGTAGTAGCAGGGCAGCCAATAACCAACCACTCCTGGGACCATACCCTAGGAGCAGTAGTGGATGCTGGTCTTTCAAGGAGCGGAAGCTCACTTTGTCATACCAGGACAGCTGAAAAGACCTGTTACCTTTTGCACCAAATTAATCTGAGGTGTTGATCTGCCCTGCAATTTAACTCTAAATTTTTCTTCATAGGGAAGACTATCAAATGGCTTTACCAAAATCCTATCCACAACATTCACACTGTCTGACATTATGTGCAACTTGTTACTCAGAATGAAAAAAAAAGGTTGTTGCAAATCAGAATGAAAGATTGATGATTTGCTTGTTTCACTGTCAATCAAAAAGGGATTCATCCTGAGACAGATCATCCAATCAGCATGCAGAAGCTGAGCTTCCAGGCCAGCCCACTGCCCCATAAACTCCCAGAGAAGCTGAGATTCCGATGGGAGGGACAAAGCCCAGCATTTATCCAATTAATCATCTTGTTTCAATCAGCATGCAGAAGCTGAGTTTCCAGGCCAGCCCACTGCCCCATAGACCCTCTCAGTGAAGCTGAGCATCCAATGGGAGGGACAAAGCCCAGCATTTATCCAATTACTAATCTTGTTTCACTGCACTTATGCATTGCTATTGAACTCTGTGGAAGCTCAGCGTTCATACTGTTTAAAGCACTGTGAAGCTGCAGGAATGGGTAAGAGGAAATGACATGTACATACTGTACTGTTGTATATATTTGATCACTTATTTCTTTTGTCATTTTAGGGGAAGCTGAGCTTCCCTTGCAGTCTTAGAGCAACTGTCCCTGCCTAGGAATCACCATTTTATATATATATATATATATATATATATATACAGTATATGTATCACCATCTCTTCCAGATAACAAGTACTACTTTAACAAATATAATAAAGTTTAATTTTTTTTTTATAATATATATATTTTAATACACAATAAACAGTAGAATCAAATGCAAATATAACTCCTCCTTCCTTGCAGTTCCTAGCCCAGTCAGTAGCTCCTTACACTATAACAGGGGACCTCCATGCTCCAGGGGCTGCTTTTCTTTAGTTTCAAAAACTAGAAGTACATGAGCCTGAAGTTTGGACATTGAATAAATTAAAATAGCTAGAAATAGCAGAGTTTAATCCAAGTTTAAAGATCATCATTCTTATCGTAGGAAAAGTCAATATCCTCTGACATATTGTGTCAGTTTCCCAGAAGACTACTGCAGGATATACAGTGCAGCCTGGAAGTATTATTTTAGTGATTGTACGGACTATTTTCCTGGTTTCACTGGGAGACCAACCTATCACTTAAATCCCTCAATCTAGATAAAACAGTAAAATATATAGATTTTAATAGCTAATACACTTCAACTGTAGTGCTATTTATAGCTATCCCTGTCCAAACCATATATCAGTTTTCAATGTCAGTTCAAGCAATTAGATTCCATATTGTGAGTGCGTTTTTCCCCTTTCGCCCCAATATACTAAATGAACTGCATGACGATTATCAGCAGCTTGAAATGTGCTTTATCTTTTTTAACAACAATTTTTTCAATATATTTCTTTAGCTATTTTAAAATACCCTATCAATCCAATTCATCCCTCTCCATATGTAATCATGAATCTGGCTGTTTTCTCTCATATAATTTGAAAGAGATAATGAAAAGTGTATGGGAAAAGCAAACAATGAGAACATCTGTTACCCCATTATTAGAACACACCACTGCACTTCCTGGCCAGGCTAAGCTACTGCCTCTAGCCTTGTCTGTCATCTTGTTTGCAATGAACTCTTTTGTTTACTAGAGAAATGCATGAACACAATATGTTAACAAGCTTCGGAAATGTAATGAACAAAATACAATTGGTGTTTAGAGCAAATGCACAGAATGATTTATTTTTTTGTTGATTTTTGCATCTGTTCTTTGTAGATAAATCAGATATAGCTATGTGTTGCCCTGTAAATTCTTGGTTATCCCATAAGAAGTAATACATTTATTAACTGTGGGAAACAATGTGCTGATTTCACCAAAAAAAAATCTGCAATTAATGCAGAATACAGTATAGTCTATAAGAGAGAGTGGCACAGTTTACTCCATGAATCATTTACTGCTATTATCGCTAAGACTTTTTGGGGGATAATTCAGGAAAGAGCAAAGTTACCTTGCGATGCTTCTCATCAGTTCGCTGAGACGGGTACGCGCTTCCCTGGTCTTCTGCATTCAGAGATCAGCGAACGCTTTAAAGGTACTTCGGCTCACCTCACGACCACTTGCTGAGCCGAAGTACCTTTAAAGCGTTTGCTGATCTCCGAGTGCAGGAGACCAGGGAGTGCATACCCGTCTCAGCGAACTGATGAGAAGCATCGCAAGGTAACTTCGCTCTTTCCTGATCTGAATGTTTTATATGAATACTAAGCATACTTCTTACTGATACCTTTACTTCTTACAATAAAATAATTTAAGAACAACTGTCAATGTATGTAAATCCCTCTAGCTGGTATTTCCAGGACTGCCTAAAGAAATTTTGGGGCACCCCACCAAACATAACAACTCCTATGACAACTCTGCAAAATCACTGCCAGTCTTCATGACAGTGCCAGGATATAGTTCACTGTTGCTCAAGGAAAATAAACCAAAATGCACCCAACTCTTGCAGTTCCCCTCAATGCCCCAAACAGTGAAAATATACCCCCTATTATGCCATATACAATTGAGCAGATCTTCCCCTATAGTACTCCATATAATGCCATGCCCCCATCGATTTAGGGACACCCGGCCCCCACAAGCATGTAATTTGATGGGGCCCCCACACTAGTGACTAATGTACACCCCTGTTGTTTAAGATACAGTATACCCAGGGTATATCTTAAAAAGCGTATTTTTCACTAAGCAATCCAGTCACATTACATTTTAAATAGGTGGTTTTCATATATCCAATGCCAGTAGATTGCTTTAATTGGAATCAGATATTAAACAGTATACAGTAAATACCTATCCATCCATATAGACAGAGAGGCAATTCCAATTCCAACACAAAGGGGATATTTATAAATTAAATAAAGAAGCATTTTTCATCTTTGTAAAGATGGCGAAATATCAGCAATATATCAATATCACCGGTTTAGATCATTTATAAAGCCATTCCAACCATTTTTTTCTCCAAAAAGTTCTGATTGAGATCCCAACCCATCTGGGTTGGGAGTAGGTCTAGTCATTTATCCACATTTGGATGCTTTTTTTGGGGGGGGATTGAAAAATATGAAGTGCAATGAAAACAGTGCAATGTGTGCTAGTTTCTATGGATCAATATTCATCGATATCACCAAATTTTATTGTAGCTTTTTAAATTTCAGCAAAATTTGCTGAATCGGAAAGTTCAGCAAATAAAAAAACAGCATTAAAAAGTGGTGAAATAATCAAAAACAAATTTCCTCCAATACATTAAATCAATATAAGATGGTAAACTTAAATGAAGTACTATTACGAATGGCTGTTAACACACTGGAATATTTCAAAAAAGTAGCAGTAAAGTATTTTAAAAGAAATCTGCCTTGATATGTTTGAGATAAATAAACAAATAGACAGATAGTGAAATAGACAGAATACACATATATATACACTGTATTTAGTATGTATAAATCAGATAAAGATTTATCAGTAAAGATATTTCAATAGATATTGTACATTTAATATGTAGACACTACTATCTATTTACTTGCTACAAAGGGGAACATATTTGAATAATGAATCCTTTATAATAAATCCTTATGTGTTCCTGATCAATATTTAGCAGGAAGTACTACTTCATTTTTTTTTTTTTAAATCACTGAAATTGTGTCTTGCTTCCAGCATAAAAGAAATCATAGAATAAAAACAACAGTAATTGATGTGTGAGAGATGAAAAGGAAAACTTTTGAAGATACTAAAATCATACTCTCATCTGTGTGGAAAATAGTTAACCTCCTATCTGTATTTTATCTCCGATACATATTTCTTTCCATCTTTTATCTGATACACAATTATTTTTTACAGCAGCTCTGTTCAATTTTCTTTTATAAAACCATTCTGGAGTTCATTTTCTTCCTGTCTACACAGTCAGTTGTCTTACAAAGGAAACCTTCAATAACAAACTCTTCACTAAAGGGAGAAAAGCAGCAATGGGAAAGATAACGCTTATACCTTTCTGTCAGATAAGAATAAGTCATGCCAACGCAGTCCCTGTCTGTAAAATCGTGATAATGCATAGTTAATATTTCTCAAAGTAACCTTCATTGAGGATATAAAGAAATATTTCAAAGGTCGAATGCAAGTTAACAAACACTATGTAGCACAGTGAACCCGACCTGCCTAAATCAGTGTTTGGATTGTAGAGGGGATGAAGCTTATTCGAAGTGTGCATTTGGCCCTATAATAAACAACAAAAGTAATAACCATTTATTTATTTATTTTGCCATACATCCTCTACTTAATTTAAGGCTATGTTTGTTACTAAATAAAACCTGTTCTTCTTTTGATTATTAAACTAAATCAAGCTACAGACCCAGAATAACAGGGAGAATCAGTATTTAGAACTCCATAGACTAAAGATGGCATTTCATATGTCTGAATAAAATGATATCTGTACAGTACTATTACATAATGATTTAAGGCACAACAAATCAAATTCTGATAATATCAATGATTCCCTTTAAGTGCAAATCCCCTGATAGATTTCAGTGAAAATTTATAGTTTAGCTCACCAAAAGAGTAAACGTCTTGGCAAGTGCCAGCTCTGCCATTAGGCAGTATAGACAAATGCTACGGGCGTTGCCTGCCCAGGGGGGTGCCCCCTAGCATTTTTTTTTTTTACAGAGTGCCGGCTGGCTGGGAGAGGTTACGTGCAGCCGCGGCTCAACATTAGATCTCCCAATTGGCAGCCGCGGCTGCTTGATGAGAGATGTGAAGTACAGCCGCGGCTGCCAATTGGGAGATCTAAAGTTGAGCCGCGGCTGGATGGCGGTGTTGGAGGTGAGTGGGGGCCACGGGGAAAGGGGGGCTGTGCGGGACGAGGAGGGGTGCCGGGTGGGGGGTTGCCTAGGGCGCCAATAGGGCCATGGCCACCTCTTGTCTTGGCAGTGGTGTGTTGAAACTGCATCATGGTCCTTAGCAGCTGTTTGAGTGAGCGAGTAGATTCTAATGAATTTGGCTTTTTTTTTTTAGTTTGTTTTATCTGTAATATAAATTTGTTCTATGGATTGATTTTGATCATAACATATCTGTGAAATTCACAGAGCCATATGGAAAAAAATACTGTATTTTTCATTTAACAATTAGATAATATTCAAGATATAATAGATGGCCATTAAAGATTCCTGATAATTTTATCAGTTGTCAGGAGCATGTTAATCTGTTTTGGATTATTAGTGACAGAGTTTCAAGTCAGGCCTGGCACAAGATCTTGGCATGTGTAGTATAGGAAAGCATCACAGATGCAACATTTCCATCTCTCATTTTAATGTGTGCTGGCAAGAACACATTATGTTTTGTAACATTGTAAAAAGTACTCTTACCCTACAACTACTAGTAAGAGAAACAATTTAAAAAAATTATTATTAAACATTCCAAAATGTTAATATCATTCCCATGGTTGTCATCACTCAGCCTAATGTTAACCACCCTTGCCTAGAAGGGCTTTGTCTTAAACTTCACGTGCACATTCCATTATACACATAATCTAAATAACTTTATTAAAAACCCAATTCATTTGCTTTTCAAATTGACCCTTAAAAGTCTTTAAAATTACTAGCCATCCAAAACACGAGTAGATGAACTAAAACTCCCTGAGCATTGTCCATCAAAGGAACTACCGCATGGAACTCTGATTAAAGAATCTATGTCTGTGCAATTGCTTCATCCAAAAAATAAATCTATAACACGGCAGCATTCTAAAATAACACATGGACATTGCCTTTAATGGAAAACAATTTACATTTGGAATGAACAAACTGTAAAATCGTACATAGCTAAATGTAGTGTGAGTACGCACAATGGCGGTGCCATGTCTTTGGCTCCCTCTGCATATTTCCTCAAGTTGTTATCTTTGATTCATCAGCACAAAAATATGCTGCTCTATTCTGAAGACGTGTTTTTGCAGCTGAATTGCTAGTGTGATTAAGCATTTCAACAGCTTTTTTTTTTAAATACTCACAATGGTATTCAATTTTTTTTTTCCAGGATTCTTTTTCAGTCAGTAAGTAGAAATAGAAAATGTGAAATTATTGTTAGAAAAGTAATAAGCCTGACTTCAGCAATGCTCTAAGCATAACAAGCCACTGTAAAAGCCTATAGATTTTTTCCTAATGTATTAAAAAAACAAAAAAAAACTGTTTTGTGTATTTGCAGTTATATAACCAGGAATTTCTGAATTCTTATCACAGTTTCATATAGAATACAAATTCTATTGTATGGCTGAACTTGTGTGAAAAATAAACCATGCAAGTGGCTAAGATTAGACTGTGGCTGTTCTAAACTGGTTATATTCTAACATGAACCTAAGGTATTATGCTCCCAGGTTAGAATCTGGTTTTACCCTCCTGGTAATATACATGAGATCAACTAAAAATATTTAAAAAATGAAAAATGGTAGAAGTCTCATAGTCTCAGGAGGATTACAAAAGTTAGTGATAATAAAAGTATTCCAATAAGCGTGAGAATAGGAAATGGCATCTGAGATATTCGTGTTGGCTCCTACAGTGGTCGGCAAAGTGCGGCTCGTGAGCCACTTGTGGCTCTTTAGCCGCCTTGTTGTGGCTCGGAGCGCACTGCCGAAGCCCTGCCCGCGGCTCTTCTGATTGGCCGTTGGTGGTCATGCTCGCAAGATAGTTGTCGCCGCTGGAGGAGGGAGTGAAATGGCTCCCTCCCCAAACAACTTTGCCGACCCCTGGGCTAGTAGAAATGCCAATTGAAGTTAGAATATCCATCGTTATCCCTTGTTAATGGATAACAAAGCAACAAATGGAAAAAGTAATATTATGTTGTACATTTTAATTTGATGAGTGTTTTCAGCAATGTGCTTCTCAAGCTTATGGTGGTTGTAACACATGGTGGAACATATTCGTCTATTGATTGTTAGACAGATGCAGTAGCAATTAGTTCTAAGCTATATTGGAGGGTTACGATTCATTCTGTGGGGGGATATTTATAAAAGACAACATGCTTTTCGACTTGGTCAAAGGTGGTGAAAATATTGGCAAGTTATTCTGCTGAATTTTTTCACCAAAAAGTTTCCCTGAGACTTGCGAAAACATCATTATTCCCTATTAAGTGTGTCTGATCATTAGAAAGATAGAGATAGATATACAAAAAAATAGAGAGATAGAATAGACAGACAGATAGCTCAGGTTAATTTCATTTCTTCATAAAAGGAAAAAAAAGATTTGATTTGGTAAAGGGGGCAAAATATTGGCAATATATGGATATTGCCATTTTCCAGGATTTATAAAGCCATGGATGGAAATGTTTGTGGCAAAGTCCTTTGAGGAAACAAAAATTGCATGTTTTTACAGTAAACTTTCACCGTTGGATATTTTTGCAGGTAAAAAAGTTACAGTATTCAATTTTGCTACAAAAATTGGCAATTTCACCCATGAAAAAAAGAGAAATCAGAAACAAAAAAAAGAAACTGTAATTGGTACAATACCCATAAAAGTTAATACCAACAACAGCTTGGTTACTAAACCTTGATCAATCTTCATAAATATCCCCCACCCCCATTTGGTCATGCTCAGTTTGCATTGTGGTCTTCCCTTGGATTTTCCTGGATGAGGTTGTGACTAGCTAGAGCTAATGAAAATATGTTTTTTTCTTTGCCTCAAGCCTTGACACACAACCCAATGCCTAAATAATATACTGTACATTTATAACGGATAAGTTATAAGACATTTACTAAGATAGCTTTAAACAACAATTCCTTACAAACATACACAGTAACACAGTTACTAAAAAAAACCTTCTATGTTCTCTTCAGAAGCTAATTTGTGAAACTGACTGTTCAAATTGCAAATAGAAAGCAAGATAGCGGGTTTTTTTTGGGTGTTTCGGTGAAGCTATAGGTTAGATCAATTAAACTTTTTACTACCTTGGCAAATAAGTGGCAATAATTAGTAACATAAATGAAGCATAAGTGAGGCTCAATAAACTGATGAGCTATTAATCTGATGACATATTCTTCATTCAGAACGATTTAATTAATTGCTAGAAAAACAACCTATAATCATACCACAAAGCTTCCAAATGCAAAGCACAATGATTTTAGATATTTAAATGAAAGATCAAACATACCTTGCTTAACGATAAAGTAGCTTATTTATTAATCTCTTGATTTCATGGAATAAACAGCTCTGTTAACTGCTTAGTACAGTATATCACAATAGGGCATGTACTAACATTTAATAACATAACCTTTTCTCTCCACTTGAGGCTGTGTGTTTTAATTACCATTTTATAGCATCTCTATCAAAGCTAGACAGAAGCACAATTATTTCCTGAAATGACTCCACAGTGGCACTACAGTGAAGACTGTTTAGTGAATGTAGACGAACAACCTGCACACATAAATTCACTGGTTTAATAGTAGGATGAGGGCAGGGGATGGTTCCATTTGTATATGCTCATGTGCATGGGAACTGGTACATTGCAAATTGGATCTTTAAGAAACACATTTCCCACCTACTATTATTGTTCCACTTGTGTTGAGAGAAGTATTGTCAAGCATATTCATTGAATCCAGAGCCACTCACTCCATAGACAAAGAATGCATACACTTCCATACATTTCTTTATCAACCTAACTGCTATTTTGAGGTAATATAACACATGTGATTGTTCAGAGACCATTGAAGACCTACATATTATAGTTAGTACAGGTATGAATAATTTGTGAAAATGTGTGGGTCATGGTGTGTGTCTGGGCTGGAATTTCATTAGATTCCATATATAATGGGCAGTGCGGTGGCTCAGTGGCAGACTTCATCTGCCTGGAATTTGTATGTTCTCCCCACACCTATGTGGGTTTCCGCCCACAATCCAAAAACATACATCTGTGTGTCTATCTATGTGTGTGTAAACTAAATTGTAAGATCCATGGGGCATGGACTGAAGAGAATGACAAATCTCTGTAAAGCACTGTGTAATATAGTAGTGCTATATAAAAAATGAATAAAAAAAAATACAGAGGTGACTTGGGTGGTCTCTGACTCCCAGTAGCAACAAGTGTACACAAAAATGTGGTAAAATGTTCATGTGTGCTTGTACAGAAGCAGGTAGAACAAGATTTATGTTTTCTCTTCCAGTGAAACAGCATCATACTGACCAATCAGAATGCTAGGCTTGTAGACCTTCTCAATAGTACGTACAATTCTATAAGCTCCTTGTCATTAATTGAGACCTGTAAAAACACCTAATGTGAGCTTTGAGCAGGTTATCCACTTATCCCAGGTTTTGGGAATGGACCTTTAAAGGTCTACTAGCACAAAAAAAAATAAAACACTGTTCTCTGAATATTCTATTTATTTTATTCAATAAACCAATGCAGTGTAAATAATATTGTTAATGTATCAATACATCCAGTCAATCCAAACAAAAAAATTAGTTTTTCATTCAAAGGTGGACTAAACCAATATATAGTACAAGAATGTTAAAAGTTACAAAAGAACACAAAAGTGGTACATTATGCCACCTTCTCTGCCCCATTTCTCTCTCTCATCCCCACCTCCTCTGCCCAATAATCCTCTCTCATCCCCACCTCTTCTTCCCCATTATCCTCTCTCACACCCACCTCTTCTTCCCCATTATCCTCTCTCACATCCACCTCCTCCTCCCCATTATCCTCTCTCATCCCCACTTCCTCCTCCCCATTATCCATTCTCACACCCACCTCCTCCTCCCCATTATCCTCTCTCACACCCACCTCCTCTTCCCCATTATCTTCTCTC
>WMED01019773.1:0-12332 GCA_019650415.1 Pipa parva
ATCATGTGAAAATATGATATTTGTGTCATTCTCAAAACTTTTGGCCATGACTGTATAGAAAGGAGAGCCCCATGCTACAGGTTAATCAAATAGGATCCTGTTCCACTGGATGCAAAGTAAATTCTTCAGATCACTGCTACACAATGCATCCACCTTTTCACATCATAGCCCTAAATAATAGGACAATTTTCCCCTTCCACCCTCTCGGATTCTCCATTGTTTATTCCTTCATGGAGCTGAGCTGCTGTTCTAATCCTGAATATTCTTGTGCATACTTATTGATCCTTCTTACAGGGGCTACTCTCTCTTGGCTCCTTCCATTAGAGAATCTGACCTTCTGTGCCTAGACCCTGGACGTTGATACCTCCATTACTCCATATGGTCTTCATCTTAGCTAATAGACAGCATCAATGTCTGAGCTTTCAAATGGGGAAACAATCACATGATCAATAGGGAGGGCAAGAAAGTATCCCTTCATATGCAGACTAGAGTGGTACCATCTGTGGCATGTGTTACACATGTTTTAATGCATGCAGTATCAAATTGTAAATTAAGATACATAGATCATTCAGTACAAAGATTGATTTTCTATATCATTTTGAGATAAGATAGTGATTTTTTTCTTCTAAAGTTGACAGTTAATTATGTTTCAAAGAGTGACATAAAGTAGCCTATTAATTGCTACTCTCGTGTTCAGATTTCCATACAAATCTGATACACTGCTTTACTCCCACACATTGGCACATCAGACACAAGCCTTGTCTCAAGTACTTCCCTGCCGACAAATTGTTTCTTTAGCCAGTCTTGCTGATACATTTTTAACAATGCTAAACCCAAATTGTTCTAAACCTTGGAATACAATGACAATGATGTTTATTATGGTATGTCCGTGAGCACACTATTTAAATGAACACCTTTTAATAAATGATTATTTAGAAAAGCTTATCATCATCTTCTTCATTTTACCGTTAGTACACTTGATACCATATGCTACAGCTGCTCATGCCAATAATAATGTATTTCAAACAGTTTTAATTTGCAGTGTCTATACAGTATAAACTAAAATGGCTTCAATACGAATCCAATATATTTTCTTTCCTCTTTCACAAACAATTACCTAAACCTGTTCTCTGCTGAGGCCTATTGAACTGATAAAATATTCATTCCATCTTTCCTAGAATTAAATCACTGAATGAAGTTACCTCATTTTTATGCACATCTTGTTGGTTAATAAAATAAAAATACAATTCTCTTGTTTCAGTCTAAAGTGAGAGAGTAGTTGTATTAACTCCTTGTTTGCTAAATAAACGATAGATCCAATGCAGCTACACTAAATGCAAGCAGGCTGGCTTGATACCACTTGAATTAATGAATGAGTGATAACCAAATAAAACATACCACCTTATTTAATGGCAAGTGGGCTGACAATCCAAATGTACATAGAACTTGCATATTCTTAAGTGTGATTGCTTTCTGTACCAGACTATGCTTTAATTAGGGCAGGCAGTTGCAGGAATCTTACTGACTACTGGAGATTAGAATGACATTACTAGAGCTTTACCCATGTGGCACTTGGCATGACACATGTCATGTTTAAATAGTCATTTAATGTGCTTTAAATTAAGCAAAACATTGTCTTCAATACTACTTACAGCATTTATTTAGTTCATTGAACCTGCAGATAGTTGACTGTCATGTCATACATAAGCTTAAGGACTGACTGTTTCAGTACATATTAAACATAAGACTAATCAAATGTACAGGAAAACTAAATGTTTGAAAGCCTGAAGACTAAAGAAAAGTTATAGCTGAAAAAGTTGTAGGATAGTATTGCTGGAGAATAGCTGCATCATTTATATCAATTGATTTTTACATTTATTTCAATAGTAGACAATTCCTAACTCACGTTGGCACTTGGTCACTACATTTTGTAAGCCTTTACGTGTAATGTCACCAGAATAGTAAGAGGACCCCTACTGTAAGCACCTCTAATTCAGAATTGTCATGTGGAAAAGTCAAAATCATACCAAACTGCCTTGGGCAAACTATCACTTTGACACATGATGAATACAGTAATTACAGGAGACAATTTGCACCTTTGTAGAAAATAATGACCTTTGATGAATATGTGGAGTTGGAGAAGTGGTGAATTGTCAAGAATTCACACATCTACGGTACAAGTCACACTTTGATAAATATGCCTCTGGCAAAATACTAAAATCCCAGAATATATCCATCAAATAAATATGACATTGAAGTCATATAAATAAAGAAATATTTGATTCTCTCCAAATCATGTAGAAGAACCTCTACTGGGATTTAGGGGTTTACTCCTATTTATTTAGCAACAAACAGGGCTGATTCTGTAATAGTTTAGGTACATCTGAGTAGGCTTAGAATTGCTTTATGACCCACCTGTCCATGACTAAATCATAACATTTAATATTTACATTATTCACTGAAATTATATAAGCATCCAGCTGTTTCTAGGCAACATAGTCATGTGTTATACAGATTCAAAATCTGTGCTAAACTGCTCAATCCAGGTAGAAATGTATGCATGTCACTACAGCTAGAAAAATATGTATTTTTATTACCTTTTCTATTTATGAAATTTTTGAAACCATAAGTACTTGTTCACATATCAGTGGCTATCCTTTTTTTTAAATTTGATATTTTTACAACTTATTAAACTAACAGATACTTTTTTCAAAATGCATATGAATTTATATTGGTCTGTATAATTAATTTTAACTATATTTTCAGTTTCTAATACTGACTATTCTAGGTATATAAACCATTTAGAGGAAGGATGTGCTTTTCCTGAGTTCCATGTTTTGCTGTCTGTTGTCTCTTTAAAGCTCTTTGGTACCCGTTTTATTATGGGCTGTATCTTAGCTGTACAATATTTTGCTTAATTTACTGCCAAGTGACTGGAATCAGATACTATCTGTCCTGGTCCACAACTGCAATATGTTATCTATGAGCTCTCACACCTTCCAGCCTTATGGTAGAGTGAAACAAAGTAACAATTCCCTGGCATTGGCATTTAATTCCCCAATGCACCAGCAAATTCCTTTAAGGAGGTCAGCTCCATCTTGCTTAAAAGTGATTGGGGTCAAAAATTCTGTTATAAGATGTTCAACCTACCCTAGGAATCAACATGGATACTCCCACTGGATATACGGGGTAATTCAGCAAGGTTCGAACTCACCTTGTGATCCTTTGCATCACCTCACCAAAACTGTTACGTGCTCGCTTCTGTCATACAGGCGGACATCAGCGAACGCTTTAAAGGTATTCCAGTCTCGGTGAGGCGACTCGAGTGGTTTCTAGGTGACTGGAATACCTTTAAAGCGTTTGCTGATGTCCGCGTGTAGGACAGAAGGGAGCGCGTAACAGTTTTGGGGAGGTGATGCGAAGGATTGCAAGGTGAGTTTGCACCTTGCTGAATTACCCTCTGAAAATGTAAACACTTCTAATAGCTACCCAATTAGCATCCTGCTTGGTCTCCTCATCCCAAATGAGTTTGAAGTTAGCTAAAGTTATTTTTCCAGGGGGGTTAGAAAGCATTTTCTAAAATAGATTTCATTAAGCGATTACGCTTGCTATGTCTTAAAAAAAAAAAAAGTGAAACTTTTTACACTAACGGCAAATTTACTGAGTGAAACCTCACATTGTTCTCGTCAGATTTTTTTTAGAATTTTCGAGATACAGTTTTTCGATGGAAAGGTCGCTATACTTTACATTAGTAGCATGGCTACCTTTCCATTAAAAATTTTGAAAAATCGAGATAGAAAAACTCGATCTCGAAAACTCCAAAAAAATCTTGCAAAACAATGTGAGATTTCACTCAGTAAACTGGGTATTTCTGAGTTTAATAAATTTCACCCTAACACACTGACAGCCTAATTCACCATTGTGCGAAGTGAGCTGCGAAGCCTTCGGCTCACTTCGCAAATGGTATTATGTGCCCGCTGATGTCCTGCACGCGGACATCAGCGAGCGCATTAAAGGGATTCCAGTCCCGGTGAGGAGACTCGAGTGCTCTCGCCAAGACTGAAATTCCTTTAATGCGCTCACTGATGCCCGCATGCAGGACATCAGTGGGCGCATAACACCATGTGCGAAGTGAGCCGAAGGCTTCGCAGCTCACTTCGCACAATGGTGAATTAGGTTGTAATTCTTTCCCATGTAGAAATATGATGAAAACTTGAATTGACTTTGGATGTTCTTGATGTTTTCAGATGATGAATATGTGTGATTTGATGAAAAAAAAGAAAGATTACCACTTATTGTTTACTTGTGCGCTGGTGAAAATGCAGTAGGCGTGAAATAGATGAACAGAAAAATGTAGATTTTTTTAAAATAATAAAAGTCAACCATTAACAGTGTTTTTGTATGGGTATTCACTGCATTTATTGTCAAACTTCATCTATTGTAGATACAATACACTTAGGGAAATGACTCAAAATTCACGCTCAGTCTTCCTTGCCATCTGCAGTCTGTATGAATGAATCATTGTTGGTGACCAAAGATGACTCAGTTAGCTAGACAGCTAATGACTGGCACCTGCACACAACAGAAACATACAGTGAAGACGACAGGGCTGATTGACTAAAGTGTGAATTCACCTGTCGAATTCATTTCATTACATTTCGAGTTGCATCTCTAAAATAGTTGCAAATTCACTTCTCATTACTGACTAACGTGGTAAATAGTCTTGTCGAACAAATGAACAGTGCTGATCTCTGTCGGATGTGTTGTGTGGCGTAGTCAGTCTGATAGAAGTATAATGCTGAGCCCTTCCATCAGCCCCCCAAATTCACTACTCTGAAGTGGCAATGGCAAATTGGTGAATTCAAAGCATTTGCTTCTTCAACACACTCCACCACTTAGTCAATAGTAAAACTACTATTGCAACTATTGTAGTTGCCCGCATTGGTTGTGTATCCATCACATCACGGAGCTTTCTCAATAAGCAAAGATGGGGAAATGGAGCATACATGCAAATTCGGAACTTTAAGAGACTTTTCGGTTATAAAGGCCCTTCCACTTTTTTACTCTTATGACAATAATGGAGTTTACCAAGGACTTTCTTTACTATATAAATAGACAAGGTCACAATTTGAGTTACCCCAAGGTAATATATCATCTTTTTTTCTAGTAGCAGATTATATTTTGTGTTATAGCTTTACTTTAATTAACACACTAAGGAAACATACAAGATTAACTGTTAAGAATCAAATTAAATGAAATGAAAACATATGAATATCCATAGTGATATCTGATGTTTTTCAGTATTTACAATAGGAATAAAATATTCAGTAAAATTGAGAATAATTTAGAAACACAGGCATCAACATAAAACATCAAAGAAAAGAACACGTTCCCTACAGTCAAACATGGCAGAGGTTCCTTGATGTTTTGGGGTTGCTTTGCTGCCTCTGGCACTGGACTGCTTGACCGTGTGCATAGCATTATGAAGTCTGAAGACTACCAACAAATTTTGCAGCATAATGTAGGGCCCAGTGTGAGAAAGCTGAGTCTCCCTCAGAGGTCATGAGTCTTCCAACAGGACAATGACCCAAAACTCACTTCAAAAAGCACTAGAAAATGGCTTGAGAGAAAGCATTGGAGACTTCTAAAGTGGCCAGAAATGAGTCCAGACCTGAATCCCATAGAACACCTGTAGAGAGATCTCAAAATGGCAGTTTGGAGAAGGCACCCTTCAAATCTCAGGGATCTGGAGCAATTTGCCAAAGAAGAATGGTTTAAAATTCCAGCAGAGCACTGTAAGAAACTCATTGATGGTTACAGGAAGTGGTTGTTCGCAGTTATTTTGTCTAAAGGTTGTACTGCCAAGTATTAGGCTGAGGGTGCCAATACTTTTGTCCGGCCCATTTTTAGAGTTTTGTGTAAAATGATCAATGATTTGACTTTTTTTTCATTCTCTTTTGTGTTTTTTCATTGCTAGCAAAATAAATGAAGATATTATTACCAAAGCATTTGTGATTCCAATCATTTTCTGGAAGAGATTGAGTATTACCTGACAGAATTGCAGGGGTGCCAATACTTTTGGCCAACACTGTATATCATTGTAAATGTATTAATACTACAGGAATTACTCCAATAAATAATCCTGTGCTGAGAGGTGAATACAGATGTATCCATGTCCATGTTAATGACTGATTAATTCACTATTCTGTGAAAGTGTAGTGTGTACATTACTGTTTTTAAAAGTTTTTTCTACAATACTATGGTGGTCACAGTTTGGCTTTTGCACCATAATATCCAAGCACAGAGTGTGTTATTTTTCAGCCACCAGTAAAAAGCTTAGCAGAAACTGCTAATAGGCTGAATTAGAAAATCAAAATCAATAAATATCAAAAGAAAAAATAAATATGCTGTCTGTTTTTATCCCTAATAAAGAAAAACTACTACTGACACAGTAGCGTATATGTAATTGGCTCTGAGCAGGTATACTGAGATGTAATAATTACAACAGCATGTAATAAACTGACTATGACTGTTACTCTTCTTGATAAAGATTGATAAACCCATCCACAATGTAAATCCGTCTAAAGATTTCAAAAACACTTTAACAAAATGGGTGTGATGGATTTGGATCTAGATATGTATTCATTAACTTGGTTGAAATGTTTTGACATATTTATAGCACCTTTGCTAGGCTTAGATCAGACCTGGGCATCCGGCATCTCCACATCTGGCCCTCCAACCATGTCCAACCAACCCACCCGAGCGTGAGAAAATGCCATTGGCACTGGTAAGCTAGGCACACCACTCCGACCCTCTAAAACCACCCAAACCTTTCACATGCCCCATGAGAATAATAATTGCCCACCCCTGGCTTAGATCTTATTTCCACAATTAGCCCAAAACCTGGTGACAGTAGTCCACAGACTACTTAATTTGCTCTATGAGCTTATCATCTGACCCAGTCTACCAAGTGGGGGTGTCACATACAATAGACAATGGTTCTCAGAATTGGTGTTTAGAAGTGCATTAGGCTAATACAGAATAAATTTACATTGCGGCAGTAGATGATATCCTTGGCATATTTAGAGTTAAAATGTAAGCTTTTTTTAAGGTGAAGACTATTTACGGCATATATACTGTGAATAAGAGACAGTGGGTTCACAATCTATAATCGCTTTGTTTAATGTGCACCTTAGAAGCAATTCCTGCAAGTGTCAATCCTTATATATAGTACAGAACACAGAGTACTCAAAATGAAATTGTTTAGTCCTATTTATTGTTGAGTGCATTTTACAATAAGATCACCATTGCTACACTGTATTGCTGAGGTTTGTACAGATTAAATATGTTCCTTCACTGGGAACAATCCAGTAATGTGTGTATTTTGTGCTTGCTATTTATTAACATCTAAGTGAACTGTAGATTACTTTATTCAGCTGAATACTAAAGTATGTGTGTTTATCTATTTATTTATACAGCACTGACATCCTCCACAATGTTTTACAGAGATTAATCATTCACTTCAGTTCCTGCCCAGTGGATCTTACACAGACACACATACAAACACAGACAAAGATTAGGGACAATATAGTCAGGCTTCAATTAATCTATGTTTTTGGATTGTACATATAATTTCCACCTACAGTGCTGACATCCATCTGAGGTGGCAGCCTATCCTACCTATCCCGAGTTCAGATGCCCTGAGCACATAACCCATGAATACTGCAGACAGGTAAAGCAGGGTCAGACTGGCCTATCAGAGGATTAGATGATCCTCAGGTGGGCCCCAATAGTGGTGGGCCCATAAGGCTGACTATGCTTGTCTAAACTGCAAACATCAGGCAAAATCAGCTCTTCTCCCCTCTTGCTGCTCCCCGCACTGGTTTCAGTTTGATGATGTCATCAGCATGCTGCAAGAGGGAAAAGGAGGCAATTTTGCCTGATGTGTGCAGTTTAGACAAGTTTGTGGGGACACAGAAGAAAGGAACTGTGTGTGCTTGAGTCTGTGTGTGAATGTGTGTATATACATACGTGTGTGATTCTGTGTGTATATGTGTGTCAGTCTGTTTGTGTGTGAATGTGAGTATGTACATAACTGTGTTATTCTGTGTGTATATGTCTATTATAGGGAACTAGTCAAATGATTGAGGAGTAGGTAGCATGTTTTAACCAGTGAAACCCCTAAGTATAGCAGACTCTCCTTTAACACCCAAGCACACAGTTAAGCAGTAGTTTTCCTTTAAGCACAATTTATGTAACATTTACTGTAATGTTGAGAAAAAAGTCATAACAAAATAAACAATTGTTTTACTCACAACACCGGTACAAATGCTCTGGTCACCTCTTAACAGCGTCTGATACTGTAAACCGCAGACTTTATCCAGCAGCAGCCTTTGTCTCTCTCCAGATAACACAGCAGCACAGCATAGAGTCCCAGCAGCACCACCACAGGAACCCAGGGAATAGGGAAGCCTTAGCCATGACCTCAGTACCCTGAATGAGAGCAGGATGTTCACCTCACTCTCTTGGGACTACCCCTTCACTTACTCCTGTCTTGACTTTGGGCTGTTGTTCTCTTAGCGTCTACACTGAAACGCACTACTATGCCCTGTAACAGTAAGTAGAATTTAGCACTGTGTTAGCCATAGATGTAAGCAGAGACAAGTAGAGTATAGTTGATACCTTTTATTGGCTAATGGAATAAATGGTAAATGCAAGCTTTCCAGAATACTTAGGTCTTTTCTTCAGACCTGAAGAAGAGACCTGAGTAGTCTTGAAAGCTTGCATTTACCATCTATCCTGTTAGCCAATAAAAGGTATCAACTATAATCTACTTGTCTCTATAACAGTAACTACGCTTACCTCTAAGCTTGGGCCAGTTTCTTCCACAGGACTCCCTCCTGTAAAATCTACTAGGGCCGTCTACCCCAGGAATGTCTTCACTCTCTCAGGACCACAGATATAGCAATAGCTCTGCAGGACAGCTTTTGCCCTAGAGGCATATTTGCTATAAAGCCCCTTAATTAGTAACTCAGCTGACCTGAGACAGGAGAGATTTCTTGAATAACTCTTCCAGAACTTGCTGCTGGTTTCTCTATACCAGGGGTCAGCAACCTATGTCTCTTGAGCCAGATATGGCTCTTTTGATGGCCATATCTGGCTCTTTCACTGTAATGAGCGCTGCAAGCACCGCTCATTACAATCTACTGGCAAGAACTGTAGAGAGAAAGCTCTCTCAGTGTTTCCGGGTTGGTGACATCACCAGCTTCTGGGTTGCTAGCCAGCAGCTCTGAATTCAAAAGGGCTGAGGGAGCCGCACGTATATGACTCCCTCAGCCCAAAAGGTTGCCAACCCCTGCTCTATACTCTATGCTACTCCAGTATGCTGCACAAAATGTCATCCAGAACAATGAAAAATATACCACATGATACACATTACAACCATTATACAATATACCATTTTACACAAAATCAGTAACATTCTATCCCAGTCTGCTACAGTATGCGTGTCAGTCTGTGTGTATGTACATAAGTGTGTATATGTGTGTGTGTATAATAGGGTGAAATTTATTAAACTAATGTAAAATATGACTACCTTTCCATCATAAAATCCGATCGAAAAACTCAGTCGAAAAGTCAAAAAGAGTGGTAAAAAAAATCAATAGAAAAATATTGATCGATTTTTACCAGTCAAACAGCCTAGATCTACAGGCAATAAATTTCACCCATAGGGCGAAATTTACTTCGGGCGAAATGATCGCCCGAAGTTAATTTCTGACCGCACGTGCGGTATTCCGATCGATTTGCGATCGTGCGATCGCAAATCGAGTGCAATTCCGATCGTGCAATCGCAAATCGATCAGAATTGCGATCGTCCGATCGCAAATCGATCGGAATACCGCATGTGTGGTCAGAAATTACGATTGGGCGGACTAAATCCGCCCTTAGTAAATTTCGCCCATAGAGAGAGAAAGAGAGAGATATGTGTATATATGTTTGTGTATATGTGTATGTCTGTGTATATGTGTACTTCTTTGTGTGCTGTGTGAGTCTGTGTGATTCTGTGTGTGTGTGTATGAATCTGTGTGTCTGTCTGTTGATCTGTGTTAGATACTGTATGTGCTGTGAGAATAAAAAGTATATGGGCTGTGTGTGGGGCGATATAATCTGAACCATACTCTATAAAGTTTTTTAGAACATGGTTCCAAACAACAGGCAAAAGAGTTCACATAAACCATATAAAAAAATTAACAACAATTTTAGATTTCTTAAAGTAAACCACTGATGGGAAACAGAGATTCAGTTTATGGGTTATGAGCCACTGACATGCACACTGAATGAAAAGACAGTTGTTTAAGTGTTCATTATTTCTTTGTACTTAGAATAGGTCGTTACCCTGTATACTGTTAGCAGTGGGGGATAATTCCTTCTATTCAGTCTGCCTTTTTTTGATGAGTGATATTATGGTCATGCCACTTTTGAGTCTATTTTTAAAGATAAATATAATCAGATTTGCTTGAAGGGATTACAAACACCACTTGGCTTAGTTAAACCCCACTCTGATAGTTGTTTGCAACTTGTAAATGAGATTCCTACGATATACAATAACTGTGAAAAATGGAAATCTTTAAGAAATGTTATTTTTTGTTTGAATGACTTGAAACTATTGTTGTGTTTTATTATTCAGAAATTACATTTATAATAGAATTCACTATTTTCAGGAGTTACAACTCTACAGATGCTAGGTCGCTGATCTATCAGTTTCTAAAGATATTTTAGTGAAATTTATTAAACTTGGAAAAGTTCGTCCTCGTTTTTACGAATTTAATAATTGGGGGAACACCCGGAAGTTTCTCTCGGTAAGTATTGATCGCAACAAGTCTCGCGATACTTACTGCGAGAAACTTTTGGGTATTTGCCCGGTTAAACTCAGAAAAGGCGAAACAGGCTTTTTCGAGTTTAATACATTTCGCCCTTTAATGTACAACATAACATTAGGCATGGTGGGCAATTTTTCTGACTTCCCAGTGAACTCATTAAACTCATCCAAAGGTTTATAGATCTGAGATCTAGTAACTGTTCCAACCAATCTGTCAAATACTGTAGAGGACAACTGCCCCTCGGTACTGGCCGCATACTGGCAATGCCTTTACAGGAAGGAATTACTTAGAAGAATGCTTCTGATTATTGTCCTGCAGCATGATGAAATTTCCACCAATCATGCATTGTCTACAGGGAATAGCATGATGTCATTATAACATGGATCATTATTATATGTATTCTGTATGAATGTTGCCACCAACATCTTCAGAATAATTGTATTTGTTCTACAGCCAACATGTTTTTTTCTTTGAGTAAAACTCCTCAGACTTGAAAAATCATCTATCCGTATTGCAGTGTTCTTTTTCAATCATTCAATGTCCCATGCATGTGTTCTTTTGGACATTTTATCCATTTCTTTAAATTTACTGATTTCAAATGTGGCTTTGTTTTGCAGCTCTGCTTATAGGGCCAGCATGTCAGAGTTGTCAGTTACTGTTGCAAATGACATTGTAGTTTGGCATTTAATATTTTAAAAAGCCACTGAGTCATCAGTCATTCTGTAGACACTGGTGTCCTCTAGTGCTGCTGGGCATCCTCGCCTTTTTCTTTCTATCTTGGTTTGTTCCACCTTCCCTCTGTCTATAGTAGTAACTACATTTGTATGAAATTATCAGTTTCAAAGTTATGCTGATTTGTTTTTTGACAGAAGCAGTTTGTTTTGGCCATTTTAAACAAAACTAAAATTTAAATTGAACTTTATGAATGCCAGTGTACTTGAATGCTTTACATCTCAAGCAGGCACAATTGTATTGATTTATTGCACAGGATATACAGTATATTGATTTATTGTACAGGATATTAATAGAATAACTGGTTCCAGCAGTACTAACACAATTACAATGGTTTTACTAATATCATTTTCACATATTCAATTCTGCGATGGATACTAAGACACTAGAGTAAGCACTGTTGGAAAAGGGTGCTGCAGTTACATGTGAATAACAAAAAATTTTTTATAAATAAGGTATTGCTTTCATTCTCATCAAGGGGGTTATTGTCTAAAGTCCGAATTGTTACGTAAAGGTGTGAATTCCCCAGATAATGACGGTCCCATGCTACCCAATAGAAGGCTAATGTTGCGGTGGCAAATTCATTATGGGAATGTCGAAGTTGGGACTTTATTATGGGAATAATCGCGTTAGCAACTTTACTATTGTTATGGTCACATTTTTGCTATGGGAATCTGCTGTTTGAGAATTTGACAGTCAAATTCTCACTTTAGCCAATAA
>WMED01019774.1:0-12331 GCA_019650415.1 Pipa parva
TCTGAGGGACCGTGAACTGGCCCCCTGTGTAAAAAGTTTGGGGACCCCTGGTCTAAGGGAACAGATCTAATTGTATCTTATTCTACTTGATGAAAACATAAAACGTTAAAACAATTAAAAAGGGACTGACTGAAAACTCAATTTCCGTGGTACACGACCTGTACATATCAAACATATAAACTGGTCTTTGTTGTAACTAACATGTTAATGAAATGTGTAGTAATTAAGAGCATAACTGGCTGCTTGAAAACATACACTGCTTAAAACAAAAACGTAAGCCTTCACATTTCATTACATAACACAATAAGCTAAATATAGACCGTTTCCTGGCACCGTTAACCTAATATTGAAAGACAAAATACATAATCCTGGTGACATTTAATTAGTAATATTGAAGAAATAATTATGGCAAACCTAATATATATAAAAACTAAAATCACAGATAATCTGTTTAATGAGTATGATATTTTCATTTTAAATAAATGTAATTATCTAAACTGAACACTTTGTCCTTTTTGATATTGTAGACAGCAGCATTTTCCACTAAAGATCAAGTGGATTTTTATTATTCATTTTTACTTCCTTTTTCCATTGTAATGAGTTTAAATGGATTCTGATATAAGCATGTAGCATGGGCAAGCGCAGGGGGTGGTTGGATCCCAAATGGAAACTATAATGGTATGCCTATAGCTCATCATGTAGAAATGATTATATTTTAAATTCTTAAAGAACCTCTGTTCTCATAGTACATCATACTGTGTTGTTGCCCAAATGGAGCATATAGCCACTGTAGCCCAATTGTATTATGTATTAAGTAATTTTAGCCCAAATGTAGTGCATTGATTACTGTAGACAAACAGTATTACATAGCCCTTGTTATAAAAGCCAAGTCACTTATCATTTGTATTACCTATTACCCATACTGAACATTCCATAGTATTCCAGTTTTGTTCTACATTTTCTATCTGACCTTCAATTGCACTGCCTATAGCCCACGGTAGTTTACCAGGCATATTGCTTAGTGACAAGTAGCACATCAGTAAAATTCCTCAATTTCCTATTTAGATTCCAGAAGCTCTTCTACAATATTTCTCTGTAGCAGATTTGTCCATGAGCTCTGTTATTTACACAGTCACATCCCTGAGTAGATCGCAGGACAAAAACCTGTTGTGAAATAATGGCCCTGTTTCAAGTAAAATATGGAGGCACCTGAAAAACAGGGTACATCTGATCTACCCACTACTTATTGTCCTCCAACTCTCTGCAAAATGGGTAGGTAGAATGGAACTTACATTGTCTGCGTTGTACTTGTATTGCTGAATTGTACAGTGCTGCTTAAATCTGTGGCGCTTTTTCTTCTTTTTTTCTAGACTAAACAATCCCAGTTTTGATGATCTTGCTTGGTACTTTTTATTGCTCATTCCTTTTATTACTTTAGTAGCACACTCAAGCTCAACCACATCTTTCTTGTGCACTGGTTCCCAGACCAGCACACAATATTCCCTGTGTGGTCTGACAAGTGATTTGTAAAGTGGTGTAATTATGCTCTCATCATGTGCATCTCTACCCCTTTTGATGCACCCCATGATTCTGTTTACTTTGGCAGTGGCTGCTTGGCACTGGTTGGTACAGTTAAGCTTATTGTCAACTAAAATTCCTAAATCCTTTTCCATGTTTGTTTTGCCCAGTATTTTCCCATTTAGAAAATAACGTAGACATGTTTTTTTCCCTTCCCATATGCATAACCTTATATTTATCAGTGTTAAAGCAAAATTTACCAGTTTCCTGCCCAAACCTGCAATGATTCTAGATCCATCTGTAATAAAATATTCTCTAACTTTGTATTAACTACTTTACACAGTTTAGTATCATCTGAAAAAAAAATTTAATTTTCCTATGCAATCCCTCAGCAAGGTCATTTATAAATTTATTGAAGAGAAGAGGACCCAAAACTGACCCCTGTGGCACACCACAATTACAAATTACCCAGTGGGAGTATGTACCTGTCACGAGCAGCGCTTGTGGCTGATGCACTGCTCGTGAACTGCTGGCTCTGACTGCCGGCTAGTACTGGGAGTTGTGCTTCTCCCTAGTGCTTCCGGGTTGTCCTCCAATCTTGAGCCGCTGATGTCAGGCATGAGCACTGCTTCTCAGTGCTCTAGCGTTTTTGTCAATTTATGCCAGCCATCTTAGGATTCCTGCTGTGTGCTGCTGTTTAACTTGTCCTGAGATGCTTGTTTCATCTCTGATGTCTTGTTACAGCTTCAGCCTTCCTGTCTGTTTCGGATAACTCTCTTAAAGGTACAGCTCACTCTTCAAGATCCAGAGTGTTATAGTTCAGCAGTTCCAGAATTCTCCAGTGTTTCAGCCAGCTGCAACCAGTGGGGAGTTTACCCGAGGGCTGCGACCTGGGAGGTGCCCACAGCAAAGACCAGTACCTCCTTGCGGGGATTAAAGGTGAAGACCTGGCCCTCCTTAGACTCCGCGCCTCGGAGTTATCCTGTGTCAACCCCACTGTGGTAAGAAAATCCACTTCCTTCTGTTTTGCACTTTTACCTCACTTGTTACCTGTTCCTGTTGCAGTACACCTCAGTACCTCTAGAGGTGTAACGGTCGCTGGGTGCTCCAGTTCCTTTAGTGGCATCCAGTCCCGTGGTTCCCTGTGTGTGTTTCCCTGCACCTCAAGTTATAGTTTCAGCACGTCACTATTTATCCTCTCAAAGGTCACGTTTAAACCACCCGAACACATGACAGTACCATTAATAACAACAATTGTTTCCTATCGCTCAGCCAGTTATTAACTTACACACCTTGCCCCCCAATCCAAGCATTATTATTTTATGTACCAGCCTTTTATGTGGCACGGTATCAAATGCTTTGGAAACATCAGTGTATATGACATCCAGTGACTTTCCCCAGTCCAGTCTATAACTGACCTCCTTATAGAAGCTAATTAGATTTGTTTGACAGAATCAATCCCTCATAAACCCATGCTGATATGAAGTTATACATTTTTTTCAAGTTAAGCTAGCATCTCTTAGGAAGCCTTCAAACATTTTACCCACAATAGAAGTTAGACTTACAGTTCTATAGATTTCAGGCTCACACTTTGACCCCTTTTTGAGTATAGGGACCACATTTGCAACATGCCAGTGCTTAGAACAGTCCCTGTCTTTATAGAATCCCTAGATATTAAAAGTCTGGTCTGACTGTACCTAATTCCCTTAATACCCTAGGGCTAATATTTATCTATTTTAATCATAATGTTTAATGTTTTTATCTATTTTAATCATATTAAGACAGTGTAGTATTTCGTCCTAGGTTATACAGGCAACATTTAAGGTAGCATTTATTTTATCTCTCTTCATTTTACCTGACATTAACTTTTCCTCTGTGAATACAGTGGAGAAAAACGTATTTAATAAATTTACTCTCTACCATAATCCCTATGGGATTATTTTTTAAGGGCCAACACTTTCAGTTTTAATCATTTTATTATTTATGTAAATAAAGAACATTTTTGGTTTGTTTTACTCTCTTTGTCAATGAGTCTTTCTGTGTCCTACTTAGCTGCTTTAATTTGCTTTTATATTATTTATTTTAAATTCTATAGCTTTGTCGTGCTTCTATACTGTTTTCCTGTTTTAGCAATGTAAACACTTTCTTTTTGACATTTACATCTCCATTACATTTTCATTCATCCACATAGGTTATCTTTTATTTCTAACTCTTTTATTCCCATATGGTACCTCTCACATTGAGTTGTCAAAAATATCCCATTTAGCATCTGTACTCTCATTATTGAGAACATTGTCGCAGTAAATGATAGTAAGGGCATCTCTAAGCTGATTAATTTTAGCCTTGTTTTAGTTAAGTATTTTTTTTTTTGCTGCATGACAATAAATCTCATTAAAGATTAACTGAAAAATCTATGATATTATGATCACTATTTCCATCAGTATTTTATTACTGTTTTTCCCTCCCTGTAATTCTACCCACAGAGATTCTACATTTTCACTGATCTCATATATATTGTCCCTTAATAAGAGCTTTAGACAAGACTTCACATGAAGGCAAAAAAATGGATATATATGGAAATATATATGTTACCAACCGCTCAATCTGTGATGCAAAAAGCGATATGCAGGGTGCCCAGGAGCTGCGGACGTCTTGTTAATAAGCCAAAAGAAAGTAGGTTCTCCAGCACTCCTCAATAGTGAAAATATGCCTTTATTGAAGCCACATTGGCAAAAAGTTAAAAACAAATAAAATAAATAAAAACAAATAAAAACAAATGAGGCCATTTGTTTTTATTTGTTTTTAACTTTTTGCCAATGTGGCTTCAATAAAGGCATATTTTCACTATTGAGGAGTGCTGGAGAACCTACTTTCTTTTCACATGAAGGCAAACCCCTCCCCCTTTCTTATATTTACAATCCCTTCTGAACAATGTGTATCCCTCTAAATTAATTGCCCAGTCATATTTATCATTAGGTCATGTTTCTGTTATTCCCACTATATCATATTTTTCTTTAAATATTAATAATTCTAGTTCAGTCATTTTATTTGTTAGGCTTCTAGCATTTGTCATGATACAAATTAACAGCTTTGGTTATTTTTTATTTTAACCCTAACCTTATCAATTATTCTAACCCCTCCCTCCATTCCAACCTCCGTTTTAATTAATTTTACCCCATTCCCTATCTACATTATCTTGCCCTCTACATGTGTAAATTCCCTGGCCCCCAGTTTAAATACTCCTCCACCCTTCTAGCCATCTTTTCCCCTATTAAAACTACACCTTTCCCATTTAGGTGCAGCTAGTCCCACAGATAAGTCAACTCAGTGTTCCCAAAACCCAAACCCCACCTTCCTACACCAGTTCTGGTGATGCAAAGGGGGACATAAGTACCCTATTGTATTAAGCTTTCAAACTGGTTGCGAATACATCACAAGAGTTTGTTGGTGAATGGACATTAATTTACACCTCAATGCAACTGTTCTGCTTTGATGATTAACCTCCCCTATTAGGTAATTAAAAGCTTGATCAGGCAAGTTACATGGACCACCCTTTTTAATGTTTTTGACTTAGCCATTTTCCTCTTTGGATAATCTATAATTACCACCCTTTTGTTCAGCCTGAGCCTTATAATAATCAAACCTTCATGTGAAAGGTCAGTAATTCCTATATGGGACTTTCTCTCCAATCATTGATTTTATGTATAATTTTTATGTTTAATATCTCTATATTTCTATTGTATTTATCTATTTATTCACTGGATTTATCTATATCTATTTTGATCTATTTATTTGTATTTATGGACCTATGACTCCACAGCTCTTATTGTCCTATCTGTGTATGTAAGTCTTCCTCCTACTTAGATTGTAAGCTCCTTGGGGCAGGGACCTCCAACCTCTTGTGTCAATCACTACCTAGCACTTAATTTGATGTATCCTTGTAATATTTTACTTGTATTGTTTAATGCACTTTTCCCTTGTCTGTATTGTACTTGTATCGCTGAATTGTAAAGCGCTACATAAATTTGTGGAGCTTTATAAATAAAATTATACATACATATATACATACATACATACTAGGAATGTGAGTGAAATAAGTCTTGAAGCCAGCACAGTTGAAAAGTACACTTAGTAAGATAATATCACAAATGGCCAAAGCAAGATTTAATGTTAGTCCTCTTATGCTTTGGGGACACCATGCTACAGTTCTGCTGTCCCACTACTTCAGTGCCCAGCACCGATTACAAACCTAAATCTACTGCTTATGATATAATGAAAGATAGAAAAAGGTGCTCTGTAAAGTTTCCAAGGCAGGATTGCTAAGCTTTATTGACTATTGGATGAGCATTTAGCCTGGCAACAGCCAGTATTGTAAAAAGAACAATCCAGTGTTTTAGAATAAAAATTTAAACATAATATGGCACTAAAAGGCAACAACACTGCAATATAAAATTACAGATGTGGGGGGAAAAGGATGCAAATTATTACCCTGTCTAGGGTTCATTTGGTGTAATCCATCTCTGCCTTTGCAGCAGACAGTGGTTCTGATGTGTGCAAGGGAACTAAATGCTAAAAAAAATATGCAGATCTAAGGGATGGACTATTTTGCAAAAGTGAAGACATGGGGGGACTACTTCACAAGCTGTTATGGTTTTTTGGCACAATCAACGCTATAATTCTTATCCAAAAGGCAATCACATTTCAAAATCATAAAAAAAAACCCTTTCTTCAGGTGCCATTGTAACCTTCTTGGATGGACCATCTTCTTTATGTACAATAGCCAACCTCTATCATTCTAGTTTGTACCTTATCTCATTTTAAAGAGTTGGTTGCTCTGTTGCCAAGTAACTTGTTTTGAACTCTATGGACCATTTTGAAAGGCTACCCATAAATGACCTCTGAGTGCCTCTTTTAACAAGTGGGTTTCTATAGTAACAAGTTGACATTCTTGCTACTAACTCTTTAAAAATTCGAACACAACGATGTATGTGTTATCAGTTTAGAAATGTAGCAGCGCAATTAAGCGCACAGTATGCAACTGTCCATTAAATATTTACCAATACTAATATTTTCCATAATTACGTTTTATATTTTAATAAAATGAGGAAAGCTAATTATTGTTTCAAACATGCAGCACATGAAAGCAATAATTATACTACTCATTTTTTTTTTTTTTATATATATTTGTAATCTGAGCCTTGCTCGGGAAACAATTTCATTTCAAGTAGATTTAATTGTATGATTTTTATTTGAACAAACAATACACAAGAGAGTTTGTTTTCCCTGGACGATGACTGTGAGAACACGAGCCATATGCTAACCTTTTTATGGGTCATTTCCAATATTTTGCAGATATGGGATGTACAATGAGAAATGCTAAATAAATTCTACTGTTGGCGGAGGGGGGAATGTCGAAAGGTGTTTTTGTTCATTTAATTAATTTTTTTTTTTTTATCAAACAATAAATTTCGATAGCACTAATTTTTGCCTGCCAAATTAAAAATATGGAAATAAAGTAAAGCACATTAAACACCTTAGAAACAAATATGAAAAAAAAATATTATTCTTTCGAAGCCAGTCATGTTTGCATTATTGGACTTAGAATTCTTACTAGTTCTTTTGTTGAATGATTGCTATGTCTTATGACAACACAAGCAAGCCTTTCCCAAGGTAAATTCTTTCATTTTTTCTTGTTTATTAGTATGCCAGAAACCAGCCCCTATATCACTCAAAGAGGAGATTGGAAATTATTGGTTTCCAGGAATTTTTCTCTGTTGGCATGAACAGTTAGAAACTGTAGAGTTGACTTAAAGGCTGGCCCCTGTAAATTATTGTTATGGTCCACCTCAAAGAACTGACCCAAGAAATGATATCCTAGAAAGAAAAGTAGCTATCTGTCTGAAGTAAGTATCCAGAGGGAACAAGAGCTGTTAAAGTGTATGATTAGCATACACGTGGCTAGAGTGGGTTGGGTGTATATAGAGGGATTCCAGATCTATATCCCTGCAAAAAAATCTTATTAGATTTTATGTAATTCGACATTAAGATCTCCTCAAGCCCTAAGGCTAATGTATGAAATCACACAGGTGTGTCCAGGCTTCAGCAGTCAATGAAAATTCACAGAACCCTCTAATATAGGGGTTATTCATGAAAGAACGTGCAGTCACTTAAAGGTCCAAATTTGCATCCATTTAACACTTCTCCAACTTGCCATATGCAGCAACCTATGCTATTTTCTGTAATGTGGAAAAAACAGCCACAGACGCATCTTTTGGCATGTGCAGCGAATTACTAGTATTGGAATGTGTAAAAGTGGCAAATCTCCTAGGTGTACTTCTCTGAATTTACCAGCTTGACTTTGCCACATCAAAGTAGGGGGTTAATGGCACGGTTCCTGTTTGGCACACTCAAAAGACAAAGAAAATATAGCGCTGAAGTGACAACATGACTCAGCAAATCCGTTGAATAGAAATTGTTGTAAATAACACATGTTATATTGGCGACATTATTACGGCAACAATAGTGATGACCAAATTTGACCAAATGACAATGTCCTTCCTTAAGATCAATTCTGCCTATTCATAGTATTTTGACAATGTTAGAAATTAAAAGATAAATTTAGAATGAAATTATTTCCTTTAAACAGATCCATAGGAATCATGGGAAAATTACTTCACTTAATTTTGCATTACTACACTTCCACTGCTGTTCAACTGACTACATCCTACCCAATATAATACCCAAAACATTTATCAGTATATATTTTTACCCCCTTCTAAACAGTAGATGGCATTCCTATTTCATTCATGTAAACAATGCTGTTATATAACAACATGTTGCGTTATAACAATAAAAAAAAAGTCCTATATGTACTAAAACAAAGAAGTGTGAAGCCACAATGAGACCATGTTTTTGCTCCCTTAAATTGACATTGTCAGATAATCCCCTGCAGTATGCCTATTTATATGTATTTTTAAATATACAGGTGATTTATTGATTATTTGGATGGATTCAGTGTAAGAAGCATCACTCTTTGTTGAATAAATAAACAAGAGCCTTGTCAATCTAACTTTCACTTTTGACATACAAAACATACACATTGTAGATATTACACTTTTTGAAAATATGGCATAGAATAAAACAGAAGGTTTTCTTAATAGAATGCCGACCTCCTGTTAAATGCCATTGTAAGAGACATCCTCCTACTTGTTTTAAAGTTTCTTGAACTTAGAAAAAACTGTTTGGAAGATTTTGACAAGAGGTCTAAAGGTTAAAAACATTATTCAAAAAGAACTCTAGGAAAAGCTTACTATATGGCTAAAAATATAAAGAAGAGAGCATTCCTTTCTACGAAATCTGTACTTGTAAATCAAGATACAAATGCAGAGATATCATTCCTTAATATGTTTGTATGCCTCATTAAGGTGAAAATAAAGTAGCTCTTTTATCTAAAGATGTATTTTATTTTTTATTTGCAAATTCGTTAATAGGAAGAAGGCACACAAGGATGAAATCTATTAAAGTCGGAAAGACTGCTTTCGGTCTTTCTGAGTTTATCGAGCGAGATTGTTTATATATCAAGTTTTTCTATCTCGATTTTTCAATAAAAAGGCAGCCATACTACTAATGTAAAGTATGTCTACCTTTCCATTGAAAAATTGAGATCGAAAATTTTTTTAAAAACTCTTGCGAGAATAACTCAAGATCTCGCTCGATAAACTCGGATAGACCAAGAGCGGTCTTTCCGACTTTAATAGATTTTTCCCAAAAACGTGATTTATGAAATGATTCTTCTATGGAAATTGGCTTGTGTGGATACGATGATATGCTAACCACACATTCCTTTTTACAAGTATCCTCAAACTTAAATTATATCCACTAACATATAAACTAATATAACAAACATTTTCAGTCAAAGAAAGCCATGCAAAAAGAAACAAAGATACTGCATCTAGAATCCCAAATGATCGAAATGAAGAAAATAAGTCTATCAGAGTGATGTTCTGTTGATGGGATCCTATTAAATGAATACATGAGGAGCTTGGAGAAAAGACATCAGCATTTAACATTGTTGTATAACTGAAACTGTCAAAAGGTTGTTTCATGAAGATCGTTAAACCTGTTAGCAAAATAAAAAATGTTAAAACCCAGGCTTGAGATTAATAAGAAAACTGAAGAAGATTTTTTTTTTTTTTAAGAAAATCAAATTGAAACAAGTTTGCTTAATAGCTATTCCCAACAGAAGTTAACGTTATAGGGGCACGTATATGTGAGTATGATAGAGCAAGTTTAGAATGTGGTCTGTAGACAGTTTTTTTGGTGATTATATTTGAAACTTGGAAATGACAGCTTTATATTTAATTA
This sequence comes from Pipa parva, assembly GCA_019650415.1. Lineage (NCBI taxonomy): Eukaryota > Metazoa > Chordata > Amphibia > Anura > Pipidae > Pipa > Pipa parva. The sequence continues at coordinate 9,883 of WMED01019774.1, forward strand.
AAAATGCATTTTTAAATCTAAAATCCTAAAATGTAAGACCTATTTTCAGAGGCGTACAAATACACCATACAGGTCAATTCATGGCTTTGTTAATAACTCAGTTCAACTAGATGTATCATTAGAGAATCAAATTGATTTTTCCATCGCCACTTATAATCCAATAAAGTGGATAGGTGATTAAAGCTAAGCATTGATTTAATCATCTTAGAATGAAGGCCATTTCAGAAAGCAAACATGTTATTTGTATCTATGCCTAATGCTAGACAAGGAGATATTCCCATGGCAATTAATTTGTAAGGAATTCCACCTAAATTATAAACATTACTGCAAACCCTCTGATCCAAATCACAAACTTGCCCAGCTGTATCATTTAAAGGATTTTTGGACAACTAGTCAATTTGCCTACAAGTAATGGTGTCAGCTGTATAATTATGTAAAGGAGACTTAAGGCTGTAGGGCAGAAAGATGTTATTTTGAACAATTTGGACAGGAATGGGCAGGGCAGCACAATCAATATTACAAATAAAGGCAGACATGAAGAGATCTAATAATAACAATGATTTGTTCATGCTTACTTGAAAAGGACCCACTGAGATGAATTCGGGGGTTATTCTCTAAAGTCCAAATTGTCAAGTCAAGGTGTTTATTCGCCAGCTAAAGACTGTCGCAATAGACTGTGACTGTCGCATTCGCATCTTTATATCGAGAATATTGTCACAGTCGCGACTTTACAATGCGAGAATTGTTGCAGTCGCAGATTTGCTATGGGAATCCGCTGTTTGAGAATTCAACAGTCGAATTTGGACTTTAGAGAATAACCTCATGAAATATCTTCCTATCTTCCATTAGCTTCTGTACTTCAGGGGGATTTTAAAAAGTGTATATCAGTACCCTGAGAATAAGTGACCTGCTTACTGGTTAAAGTTGAAAACAATTACATTTTTACACATGCTAGATATATTAAAATGTGATTCCTTACTCTAGACCAGAGGTCTCCAACCGCCGGTCCACGGAACAGGACCGGACTGTTGGGGTTTTTCAGCCGGTCCGCGGCGCCGCTGACACCTAGCTCTGCAGCCCTGCACCTGGTCAGAGCACGCGATAATGTTCTCTGCCGTAGCCGTGACAACTCGCAGCTGTCACGGCAGAGAACATTATGCAGGACGGGGCGGGGCATTTGGCGGGTCTTTGAGATGCAGCCAGCACAGCAGTAACCTGTTACACGGGGCAGGCGGCAGGCTCTCCTCACTGACTCGCCCCCGGCAGAACATATTATGTGGGGCGTGCCGGGGCAGGGCAGCAGACTGGCCTCATTGATGCAGCTCCGGTGTTAAGTGTGTAGTGCTGCTAAGCTCCACCCCTCCGTAACCCCACCCTATATTATGAAAGCTCCGCCCCTGCCCCACCCCACCGGGCCATGGAAAACTGGCCTTGCTTAAAGCCGGTCCCTGGTGCAAAAAAGGTTGGGGACCTCTGTTCTAGACTATGGGCTTATTCATCAAAGTGTAAATTCAACTGTAAAATTGTGTCACTTTGGATTGCTAAAATTCAATGGTTGCAAATTCACTGCTTCTTATTCACTGAATGCTAAATTCCCTTAGTGATTTCTTGTGTAGTCGGTCGAATAGTATTAGAATGAAAAGTGATGCGAAGTCAATTGAATAATCTATCTATTCTATTTCACATACCTAGTTCATGTAGTCACATGGGCTCCATCTAAATTGTCACTCTTTATTAAACATTCATCTTACGCCAAACAATATCCCTGCCATCAACCCCCTACTTTTCATTTGGCCACGTCAAACTCGCGAATTCAGAGCAGTAAGCCTTACCAAATTTGCTACTTCAAAAGACTCTGACACTTAATAGGTAAATTATGTGTGCAGTGCATGCAAAATAATGCAAACCATCATAAGCATCTCAATTGGTTGCAAATTCATCACATCGCAGAGTTTGATGGCTAAATGAAGATGGAGAAGTGGTGAATGGACATGACTAGGACATTTTTGTGACTGCTTGGACTTTAATGAATAAGCCAAATGAGTTCACAAAAAAAAAACAAAGAACCATTAACAAAGCCCGGGTTGCTTGTTAAAATGGATACATGCAAATATGATTAGTGTCTAGGTCCTACCTAAGTCATGTATAGACTAAACTATTTTGACAATCCTTTTGTAAACATTTATTCCAAAGCACCAATATCTTTTTAGAGGATGAGAAAAAATATAAATATTGCTAATATTATAAAATCATTAGCTTAATAAATAAGCTACTGATTTTTCTGTTTTAAATATATAATGCTTGAAGACTTGATAAAGGGAGGAAAAACCTCTTGAAAGCTTGTCTATCTTAACTGACTGCTAGTCCAATAGGAAAGGTATCAAAGTATTGCAATACTCTTTTTTTTACATCTGTGGACTAACAGGACCACTTTACCGTAACATATATA
>WMED01019775.1:0-12331 GCA_019650415.1 Pipa parva
ATGCTGCCTTGGGCCAAGATGGATGTAGATGGAGTTAGAGAGCTGTTGATTCTCCTCCATGCATAGCAAATATGGATCCTACAGGGCTGACTCCCTAGGATTCATGGGAAAAGTACGGTGGCTCCCTAGCAGCCAGCAAAGTACTAATCTGAGGATTAGGCTGCTTTCTATGGGAATGGGAAGGCCACTAGAGGGAGACATAACCATACTTACTATGGGACAGCAAGCAATAATTATACATTTATAACTGAAACACAGATAATATTGCTGAAGGCAGAACAATCAGTGCTTGATTCTAAGCACATTCTGGTGAGTGCAATTATAAGAGGGGAGTAGTGTCCACCCCCTTGCACTTTTAACCAGCACTGGTTATTTTTAAACATATTGGACATTATTTATAGTATCTTTGGCGCTATACCATTTTGACATTTGATACTAGGTATTTTTTGTCATATTGTGACACTCTTGATGACGTTGTAAATAGGGATGCGCCTGGTTTGAACTAATGTATTGATATCTGGTGCTATAATAGTGGCTTCTTATTTTAAGTAGACTAATGTATGAAGTGGCACCACAATTCATACCACTGCACAGCCACATGACATGGCAGATGCACAGCCTTGTGTATGTCATGGTTGGAAGTGGACCCTCTTACCACAACAGGGCTAGTATGGGCTCACCTGAGGCGCAAAGTCTAAGGAGCCTCTGGTTTTTTACATATATATATATATATATATATTAGGATTGAGTGGTCGTGTTAGTCCACGGATGCAAACAAAGAAGAGTATTGTAATAATTGATCATGCAGGATGTCACTTGTTACCTGTTCCTGTTTCAGTACTCCTTAGTACCTCTAGAAGTGTAATGGTCTCTGGGTGCTACAGTTCCTTTAGTGGAATCCAGTCCCATGGTTCCCTGTGTGTGTTCCCTGCACCTCAAGTTATAGTTTCAGCACATCACTGTTTATTCTCTCAAAGGTCATGTTTAAAGCACCCGTACATGTGACACAGGATCATTTAAGTTATACACAGATGACAGTTTTTTAATTGGGGTCTTGAAAAAAAGATGCATTCTTTTCTCATCCTAAGAGATAAAAAAAGTTTACCAGTTTAACTGGAAACTGTGGGTTACTATTGGCATGAACTGTTAGATCATTTATACCTGCCTGAGTAGTTTTGCTAAGAAACATGGGATCTGTAATTTGAAAGTATACATTAAAATATTGCAAATTAAAACTAGCAACTCTTGATAAGAAATAATAAATATTTTCTCTCGATCCTGTGTGAATTAAAGGCTTTTATTGCATCTAAGTGTTTTGTATAAATCTCTAGTAATTGTAACTCTTTGTGTAGGAGCATAAATTGCTACAATATTTGGCGATTACTGTTATTTATGTTGCTATTTTGCAGTGCAACTACAGTGTGAATAAATACAGCCTGGATTATTTATCGTTTCACTTACTTGAGATACTATCTCTCTTTGCTTTGGGGTAGAAAGGAATGCAAAATCTATGAATTAAGAAATGAAAATTGTTGGATAATCTGCCCAACCATACCAGACCAGGAATTAACAATCCTTTACTGTTTTCTAAAGCGAACAAAAACACACAAAACCTGTTACAAATAGGCAATGAGAATGAAGAAACACTAATAAAATGTCCACAAATATGAATTTACTGTATGTAGAATCCATACAGTGATTAGTACTACTCTTCAATAAAGTGTAAACCTCCAACGCCCACAAAGCGGAGACCAAAATACTGTAAAAAAGTGCACAAAAAAGGCAACAATAGTTCCTTATCAATTTTCAAAGGTAAAGATAGACCAGAAAAATTCAAATCTACCATCACGCTGTGACTGTGCCAATGTGTAAAATGATATAGAAAAAACCTCCAAAAAAAGTGAATTACAAGTGCAATTTCAAACTCCATAGCCCAGAGTATAAGGAGGCTCACCAGACATACTGGATCTATACACATAAAGAATACCACAGCGCTGTCATCTCAAGAGGTTTTGATTGAAGTCAAATATTGACCCGGTATTAACAGGGTCCTATCTCATATTGATTCAGGAACAGAAATAAGCTTCCATAGTGTAAAAACATTTTAAATGAAATCAATAAGCCAATAAAAACATACTTACAAAACATGCATGATACATGCATGTAATCAACCGGTATTCTCCCCGGTATGTTATATCTGGTGAGTCCCTTTATACTCTGGCTGTGGTGTTTGAAATTGCATTTGTAATTCACTTTTTTGGAGGTTTTTTCCCATATCATTCTACCCATTGGCACAGTCACAGCGTGTTGGCAGATTTGAGTTTCCCTGGTCTATCTTTACCTTTGAAAACTGATAATAGGCACTATTTACTTTACTGTTTTCTATTTAGTTGTCTAACAGTTTCTACAGAAAATGGCAAAACTTGCCTGGTTTTCCAGTAAAAACTGTTGCAATACTAGTTTGGCATAAACAAAAAAAAAAAAAAAGTAACACCAAAAAAATAAAAATGCCTCAGATGCTATACATTACTATATATTCAATCATTTACTGTATATTCAATCAGTGCTTCCAAATGTTCTAAATTGTATCTGTAAAGTAAAGATATTTAGCTTTAAATAAAATTGGGCTTTTTGGTTTACTTCCTGAATATCTAAAATATCATAGAAAACAGTGGGACTAGGTAAAGTCTTTTTAACAACATAGCTGTTATCAGTAAAGGTAAAATCAGACAATAAAAAGACAGAAATAAAATTTTTGACTTTAACTTCAAAGATAATTTTTTTCACAGCTGCTGCATTTAAATAATTGTGATGCCAGTCCAAATGGGAATTTTTGTTTCTCTGGACTATCCTGCCGAAAGCACATTCATTTTTACAGACAGTCTGTTAACTTATATACCAGAGCTTCCTGTGCTTACAGTAAGTCTATGAGGCTCCACAGGCTGTATGCATCTCTAGTTAAAATTCTGCTCCCTTTTTTTCCTATGAGCTGATGTGCCCTGGCACATCTCTAAGTCCAGCCCTGTCTGGCTAAAAATTACTTGATAGAAAAACACTATTAGATCTCTGAGTAGTGTAGGGCAATGCTTAGTGTTGCACTCTCTTTTCTTATAGTCAAAATATGAGATAGTTTTCCCAACAAAGCAAGTCTAATGGACCATTTTCCATGACACAACGATTAATTTAATACCTGTGATGAAGATGTTAATTGAGGTGGGCTACAATTTAGCTGTTATGTTGTTTTTCTCTCGCATTTCAGTTGCTGCATATAACTTGGAAGCAAATTTCTCCCTGAAACTTTTTTCTGAACTTTTGGCTCAGATCACAAACATATCTGTGTATTTAACACATAAAATGGCCAAATCTGTAAAACTATGAACCAATGCCTAAACGCTTAATCTACCTCTAATAGAGACCGTGATGTTATACAATTTATTTATTTACATTAATTACATTTGGTAAGCCTTGTTAAACTAAAAAAAAATCCATTTAGTAACCCACTCAAATGCCCCGTGGCAACATGCCTAACTTTCTACTATATGTTATAAAGCTTTTCTGTTGGTAAATTGCTACGCTTGTGAAAAAAAATAGCCATTATATTTAAAACTCTTTTGTTTCATTTTGTACTCTTGAATTATTTAGTAGGGTTGTGATCCATTCTCCTGTTATAATCCCCTCTCGGAAAAGATATTATCTTACTTGACAAATCATTTGATGGAGTGGCGTTGCTTTTTATCTTAAAATCTTTCTCTTGCCAAGTAGGAACACCGGAACTTTCTTTGAGACAAACATTGCTTTTATCAATTCTAGAAAAACATAATTCGATTTCATGCAGAATATGGATTTAACCACTGTACATGGATAAATTTGTGAATTGTATACTCTTTGTATATTTTTTTCCAGTTTCTAGATGAGTTTTGCAGCTGATTACACTTACTTAAAAACTTGCACTTCCAGGGATCAGTTTCAATGTACTTATCTGAGCTCCAGTGTGAAAATCCTGATTTAGTCATAACTGCCAAAAAGGATATGTCTAAATACACTGCAGCTACTGCACTAATCTGTGCTAACCACTGAGATGGGAAGGACTCATCTTCCATGTTGGAATCACTGCTTCCACCAAACCTGCCAGATCCAGCACCAACTAAGCAGACAGAGAAGAAATTCCCTGGCCCAACTTCTACAGGTCATACAACAGTGCAGAAACCAAAAACAAAGTTCAACAAGAAAGCACGCACTCAGTAATGAAAAAAAGTACAATCTTTAATAAATATACAATTTGTGCTACACATACAAAAAGTCATTAAAAACACAAAACAAAAGAGAAAAACTCTTTCAGTAAGGCAGTCCTACCAACAAGCCCATAGTAAATAATTTAATGTAAGAAACTATGCATAATACTGAGCATAATATGCTAAGCACTGGTAATTTCTAGAAAAACCTATAAACAAGTGTCAAAGTAAACCAGTGCAGTAGAAGCATAACAGATGCCTAATATTCAAACCGTGTAGTGACCCAATGGAGATACACAGTAAAGTGGGGTAAGTTAGTATGGAGGCTGATGAATGCATTTCACCCAGATAAACCTGGGGATTCCTTGAGTAGGATTTCAGAGGGGAAATGCAGTTTAAATAAGGAAGTTCTCACTCACTTCTATCTCACACAAAGCACATTTTGCCGCCAAACATCTGTTTGTGAACTACACACCCTACAACTGACCTGGCGCTGGATATTGACATAGACATAGTGCTGCGTGATATTTCATTAGAGGGGAGAAAAAGATATGCTCTGTAGTTGCGCTGAGGTTTATAATAGGCTCTAGCATCAGCAATTTACTACAAAATCAAACATAACCGATAAACCTAACAAACTGTCACAATAATTCATCAAACAAAAATACAAAGATGTACATAGTTGCTCCAGTTATGTAATGGAAGCCCACAGATTGGATGTCATTCTATTTCCAGGTGTAATCCAGGTGTAATTCCTGAAAGATGGATACTGAATAACAAATCCCATAAAGTTTGGAAATTATGGATAATTCTAAAAAAGAGTAGATCATTCCATCAGAGTGATTATACACATATCTCACTTGTCATTAGGCTTTTCAAGCCGATCCACATCACATGAATACACTCATCACATGCACTTCACTTTATTTCATTTATGAGCCATGTGAGAATCAATGGGGATAACTTTATTTTTTCCATTGTTTTTTTTCCCCCAATGTACGGACGTCGGAGAGAATTTCTCATTGCATCCCCCAGTTGTGTTGTGTGGCGTTGCTCTCTGATTGTGATGCCAATATTGATATAGCATATCTGCTACAGCACTTGGCCCATTGATTTGTTTGTATGGGACTGTTTCCTACTTGACTTTAGCACGTCATGTGATATTTTTGGCCTATCCCAGGAAGGCATAACTGATGAATATGCTAATAGCGCTAGACGGCCCACTATTTGTCAGTGGGTCACATGATACCTTTGGCCTATCCTGGGATGATAGTAAAATTGATGAATATGCTAATAGCATAGGACTGCCCCCTATCTCAAGTCAGAGCAGCACATGACTGCTTCAGGACAGCACATCTATAAATTCAGCTGGTGTAAATTTTTCGGATTCATTATTGAACTGCTATTGAGTTTTGTAACTTCTAAAAACATTAATCTCCTGAGGAAGCCGGTGGCACAGCCAGAGAAATGCGTTGAGAAGGCTTTCTGCTTGTACTACATGTATGTACTACATTCATATGCTTTTTACTTCTGGTTGTTTTTGAGTATCTTTTATATTTTCAATAAATTTGATTTTATTTGGAACACTGAACTATCAAGGGCCATTCTTTTATCTTTCATACCCCATTGCGATTGTGATTGAGAATCTACTAATTGGTTACATCTGTGACACATCACATCTGGGATACTCATTCAAAGAAATGTTTATTGGCTCATTATTTTGCTCCATCTGGTGAGTGCAATCACCTAGGGGGTGACTTCACCCTCAGCCCTTTGGGGATCTCAGGTTGTTCTTGCTTGATAACTGATTTTTTAACTATTCTCACTGGACATAAATTGGTTCAGTACAAAGGTGACCAAACAGTTCATCACAAATCAGGAAATCCTTGCTTACACACCTGTAATTAAGTTGTGCAGTTTTAAACACATCTATATTGAAAAGAATATAAAAAGTTGCAGGTGATGGGAATTAAAGTATGGATGATATACACAGAAAAGGTGAAGAAACTGTTTTTTTTTTTTATATTAGAGAATTGGTAACCTAGAAAGGGGACACGATTCTAGCATGTAAAATATATACAAAGCCAGAACATAGATTTGTCTAATGAACTTTTATTGCTTGGGATGGTGCAAATGTCCCTGTATATAGAAGACAGGAGGTTTTCCTACCAGCACTGAAGTTTCACAACAGAAGTACACACTTCCCTACTGAGGAAGATGTCAATGATGAGATATTCTTTGGATGGTATGAAATGTGGATTAGATGCTTTTGTAGCAATAAAATACATTTCTAGTTATAATTATTAAATTAATCTAGTAGTTATTTTGTATTTGGGAATGAATTTTTCCCTTGCCAGACTGAACTGGCAGCTGGTCTGCAATTGATTGTTTTTTTTCTTCCCTGATCAACATAGCAGTGGTTTTCAAAAGGATAAACTTAATAAATGTTATGTCTTTTATCAACCTTCCTGCTAAATGACTACAAAATATATTCAATACATTAAGCCTTGAAGCTGTTCTTCAGTACAAAAACAACAAAATGACTAACACTATATTGTATTTATTTTAATAGCATGTGTCCATCCTACTAGTTGATTGTCTGGATATTTTAAATTCTTTTCTCCTTTTATTGTATGTGTTCATCACATCTACATTATGCCAATAAAATTCTAATTTGCATCTGTGATGGAATTCATGAATATTAAATAAAAAGGTTGATGTGTTTTATTGAGGGCCTGCTTATAGCTGTCATTGCTCATTTTCATCAACGATAAATATATAAAACAATTATTAAATATACAGCTCGCTTTCTTTTATGACACCGTTTATACAAGACAAATACACAATATTATACACAGTAATGATCACATTTTCCTTTCAGGATAATTATTTGCTCTCTTGTAAATTAAATTAAAGTTAATTTAGCCTCAGAACAAAGTGCTATTTCTTTTTTTAAATCTGATTTACACTACTGCATTACTAATTTTCACATAGTACCATCAACATGAATGTAAATGATGCAAGGTAGAACAGTTCTGAGAATGATTTAATATGTATCAGTAAAGATAAGGAGGCAAAGAATGAATAATCCCCAGTCTGACTAATACTTGGCAGGAATAAATTAACACAATAACCTCATTATCATCTAGATCCCATGGATTCATATATAAATGCAGAAACTTGTATCCACCATATTTTACCAACTTCAGGTTCGAAACCCATGGTTAAAGTAAAGAAAAGGTATACAGTGGTACCTCGAGATAAGAACTGCTCGACATACGAAGTTCTTGAGATACGAGCTGTGACTCTGACCCATTTTCTGTTTGAGATACGAGCTATAATTTGAGATATGAGCCGTTAGGGCCGGAAAGGATTCATTCCATTTCTGTTATTTTAGAAGGGGATAATTGGTTTGAGATCCAAGCTGCCTTGAGTTACAAGCTTGGTCACAGAACAAATTAATTTTGTATCTCAAGGTACTACTGTATCTTGTTTTCTTTCTCTACAATTTTCTAAATTAATGTTCTGTATTTTAAGAGATAGTTCATTTTTACACCCTATACAAAGTCCACAAACTCATACAGAAGAAAAAGTAAATTGTAAATCAAGAACTGCCACAAAATTAAAATGAGTCTGTAAAAGACTCATTGCAAGTTATCGCAAACGCTTGGTTGCAGTTGTTGCTGCTAAAGTTGGCCCAACCAGTTATTAGGTTTAGGGGACAATCACTTTTTCACACAGGGCCATGATGGTTTGGGTTTTTTTTCTCCTTTAATAATAAACACCTTCATTTACAAATTGCATTTTGTGTTTACTTGTGTTGGCCTTGACTATTGTTTAAATTGGTTTGATGTTCCGAAACACTTAAGTGTGACAAACATGCAAAAAAACAGGATATGAGGAAGGGGGCAAACACTTTTTTCACACCACTGTATGTTTGCTTAACAATCAATGTTCAATAATAAAAATAAATATATATTGTGTAAAGTTAGAAAAAAGACCTATTTGACAAATTTCTGGTAGGCTTAGATTAGCAGATAATTTATTGTTTCACCATTCTTTGTACTGAAAAATATATCCATATTAAAAACAGACTAAGAAGGATTTCTAACACACACAAAATGTAAGAATACATTTTCATAGTTTAATGCTATAGAGATGCCAGTACATACAGCATATTTAGGACTCCAATTATAAATAATAGCCTGTACAGGAGTGCTAAAATCCTGGGTGTGAATATAGCATTTGATGTTGAAACTGCATTACATTGATGTATACCCTCCCATAAATGGCCCTTAAAATGGGTTAAACTATTATATAATCACTCCTTTTGTTCAAAAATAATCTATTAACCTAGCTGTGCTTATTGGAATGTGAAACTATGTTAAATGGCCCAATACATTTGTTCTTGCCAACTGCAACTATCTTAAAATGTGCCATATGTAAAAAGGGAAAAACGGGACTGAATACAGCTATGTTTAGCTTCATTTAAATTATGAGTTACAATATCCATAGTCTTATAATAGTTGGCAATTGATATTGCTCAATTTGCTCATCTAATCTGCTCAGGCTGGCTTGGTCATCTTTATTGCAGACATTAAAAAGATACAATCCTTGCTTTGGCAGTAAAATTAAGAGATAGATCATTTAGATGTTCAGAACCTCAACTCGACTAGATTAAGCATGATAAATGAAAATATGCTTGAAATCATTGGAATATATAATAAAAGGTTTTTATCAGTTCAACTGGTTAGTAAAATGTTGCATCTCATAGGAAGAATGAATGTTTGCATCTGTGATCCACATCAAAAAGAAACAAATTGAAGCAATAGAGCTGATAATATGAACAGTTAGTAATTGTACAGAGACTGGGAATGCACTTCATTATGCGAGTCATTCCCACATCAGTGTGAACAAGAAACACTGTGGTGTTCTTTTCTGAAATGATAAAGGGAATCAGATTAGCAGCATGTATACTTAATATCAAAATTGGGTGTGGATGGATGTGTGCAAATTTGCTCCACTAAGTCACCCATTTCATCTATATTTACACTTGCTTGAGCAAAGTTAACAGCTGATTGGCTGCTAAAGTTTACTACTGCACTGGACTAAATATTCACATTGCTATTAACCAAATGTTCATGTAATACAACCTTTTACAATTTGTGAAAACTATCAATAATGGAGAAATAAAAAAATAGAACTTTGTATTGATATTTTATATATCAGATGCTAAGTTCAAGCGTTGCTGCTCATTGAAGCTAGAGATGAATGCACTTTTTTGCTTATTGCAAATTGATATACGTGAGATTACCAATTCCTTATACTAAACAAAAGAAGAAAAATCAAGTTAATGTAATCATACCTAAGGACATGGTATCTTTGATTTTGACAAAATGAAAATATAATATTCTGTTATTCTGTTGGGTTAGCAATAAGTTGTCTCAGCCTCCAAGAACTGATTTCTTTGATACTTGAACCATCTTAAAATAAAATATAATGTATACCTTTAATTCAGCTTACTGTTCTGTTAAAGCTTACTGCCATAATGAATGACCAAGAGCATGGACAAAAAGTATATATACAGTATATACACATATATATATATATATATATATATATATATATATATATATATATATATACACACACATACATACATAGACACTATGCTCTATATGTAAAGTGTAAAAAAAATCCCTCTTTTATGAAGACTTTTTTTTTATTGAAGTTGGTTTCTAAGCTTTCTAAGCTTTGTTTGCAAAATTCCTGAGTGGCCAGATTTATTCTGAAGTAAAGTAATAGGTTTACTTGAAAGAGTGGGCTTTTATGGAGCATTTAAAAGCTTGGAGGCTTTAGGAATATCCCATGATCTGATTAATTGAGCTTAACAACCTATGTGAAGTAGCAATCAGAGATGAAGAAATAATAAATTTGTGTATTATGAAATTAGATTGAATAAATAAAAATGAGTACATTTTCTGAGTGCTGTGTCCAGAATCATAAGATGTGTTCTCCGGGTGGCAGGCAGCAAGTGCAGAGACTGGGAAAATATGTGTCAAGAGGCTCAGGGGAAAGTGTAGGAGTCTGAGTTTAGAGGAAGTGACAAAAGTAGAAACACTAACAAAAATATGTGTTTTATGTATATGTTATTTTTTATTTTAAATGGAAAATACACCATTTCTGATGAGTAGTGTTTATTTACATTTTCTTTCTTCTAATTAAGAATACAAATGAGGGCAGACTTGTAGGCATTCAGAATCCTAAAACTGTATTTAGCAATATATAAAATGTTGTTATGGCAAAATAAATACAATGCATGGATTCCAATGAAATATTGCCCTAAATATTTAAAAACATATATATAAAAACAATATTTTAACTATGACTGTCAGATATTTCATTTTCATAAATAACTTGCATTTGAATGAAATTAATTTTTATTTACCTAGTTCCTCATATTAGTCTTTGCATGTCAGGTAGGGCAAACAATTCATAGAATGCATTATGTAAATGTAGTTCCTATACTCACATTTGCCCTGGGCGCTACTTGCTAGTGAGAATGCTCAAACAAATCTCCACCCCCCTAATTAAGTTATACTGAAGTGGATTTATCCAGGTACCAAGTCATAGTGAGTGGAACTCATCAACTTAGAAAATGACTGAAGTAATGACAGATGCTTAAGAATCACAATGCATCTTAGGTTTTTATAATGACTACAGTTTTCAAAGTTTCCTGGTGGCAATTGATCTTGCTTTATGGTAAGCTTCCAGTAGAATATGGATTAAATAAGTGTAACGCTATGGTAACTGGTATTTACTAAAATCACCAGTGTAGCTACATTTCCCAATATATATGTGTATATATGCATATACCCAAGCTATGGACTATCTCCAGAGAGCAGGCCCCACTTACATTTGGAGTAAGTTTAGTATGCAATAATCACAATCTTACTTAGTGTGGTACATTATACATAAGAAGTGTGTCAGTGGTTCTTAGTAAAACATAACACACATTTATTAGAACAACAGCACACATATGAAAACATGAGAGGCATAATGTTACAGTTCAGCATAAGGGAAACAAGCAGACATGTATCTATCCATATGATGCACATTCATAACAGAAAGAGACATAGGAAGTTACAGAGTTCATGTATAGTTACCATCAAGAGATCCAATATCCCATATAGTATGTATGTACTAGTTTCAAGAAACAATACAGGTTTGAGAGTTTTGGATGCTTTTATTTTAATGTAATTATTAATTTGTGTTTTAGTTGTAATTGGCCTGAAATTGTCCCAAAAGAAAAGGAATGTGCTTATTTAATTTGATTTTGTTAGGCATGTACTAATTTGCTGTCATTTGCATAAATTAAACATGATTGTTGACCATTTCTCTTTATTTTATATTTGCTTTATACATAGCATTTTATGCTGTGATGGTGAGGAAAATATAGAATTCTTTAATGACTAAACATTCTTTCCTCTCATACTGTTTATTGCATATTATTTTTTTTGTTTTCACTGACCAGAGAATTAACTAAGATATTAACTCCTTCAGACAGGCTAAATTAATAGTAAATAACTTGTCAGAATGTCAATTTTCACATTAATATAATTCTGTTGATCCTTGTTAACACTCCTAGAATGCATTATAATTTCATGTCAGTTTTAAATCTGATGAATTATATAAAATTTAACACAATTATACTGATTGCTGCTATTTTTAATGCGAGTATGTTAAAACATCAAAAGAGGAACTTTTGTGCTTTAAACTTGTACATTTTATTTTTAGTTTCTCTGACTTTAATGAACAACGTTTAGTGCAATGGAAAAATAAACATTTTTATGAATGCTTTTCAATATACTCATGACCTCATGTATAAGTCGAGGTCAGTTTTTGGGCCAAAAATTATTAAATTTGCTATGACCCTTGTATAAGTTGAGGAAGAAATGGGGGGCCATGGATTCATTTACTGAACTTGTTGTGAACTTGTTGTGAAGAACGGTTTTTGACCTGCTCTCCCCCCTGAATGCACAATATATCGCATGAATCAGCTGTACATTTGGAATTTTGCCTATGAATGTGTCTGCTGT
>WMED01019776.1:0-12331 GCA_019650415.1 Pipa parva
CCTCCGTTGGTCTGAGGGACCGTGAACTGGCCCCCTGTGTAGAAAGTTTGGGGACCCCTGCCTTTGGGGGTCGAACGACGTTCTTACAGGGGTCGTGAACCTGGAAGAGACTGCAGGTCCCTTTATATAGGGTTACTGCATGGTGACGTATCGAGCCCTACGTCATTGCGTCATGTGTTACGTGATGACATTCAGGCCCGATGTCACCACATGACGCGTACGTGATGACGTTTCGCCCAAACGTCATCATGTGACACGCGACACGATGACGTCGGGCTTGATACATCACGCGAGACGTCAGCCCAGGGGGGTTGCGGTCTCAACTAGGTTGATAACCGCTGCCTTAGTTTACTTTGAAGAGACTTTTTTTTTTTTTTTTTTTTGCAATAAACAAAAATTTGCTTTTGAACCCAACCAGCAGAAGTAATGCTTATAGTCATGAAAAAAATGTCTTATTTAAGTTATTTATTCATTGTCCATTTCATGCCGATCTTGGCCATATATTTATATGCAATGCTTGTATCCTACATGACCTGCTAAGCATTGAAATACGATGTGTTTATAATGACAGAACTAAAACAAAGCGGATAAATAAACCGAATGTTTCCACAAGGAAATGTTCACGTAAAAGCTAACACAATCATATTCCAAGTTTCCATTCACCTGATACAAACTGTTAAAATTCATCCGAAAGTCATTTCAAACTGCTTAATATCCATCATTCAAACTGACAATGATTTCCAGAGGAATTTGGTTTATATTCATGGGGAAACGTTTGCTTTCACCTGTGAATAATACCTACTTCCTGTGTTCCTGTGAAGACACCACATTTCCCATCCTTTCTTCTCATTTTATTCATTAGTAAATTTTCTTTTTTTTTTTGCAATTTGACAGTTCTGAGCAAATTATTGTTTAAAGCAGGTTACCTAATGCAAGCCAATTTTTCCCGTTATAGTGATTCCTCATATAAACAGAAAACAGGTTTACCAACTTATGCATATTTTCTGTCATTTACCCTAATGAAGCTCACGTATTAAAAGAACTTTAGTGCCAAAAATTAAAAAGAAATGCCTCAAATGCATTTATAGTTACTATACATTCAGGGCCTCATTGTCAAAAGGGTGATTTCACCTGTTGAATTCCCCTCACTAACAATTCGAGTCGCATTGCCAAAACAGATGCAAATACACTGTTCATTATTGACTAAGCAGAGAATGTACTAACAGGCGGACAGTGGTGATTGCTGTCGCATACATGGGGGTAATTCAGCACAGTGCGAACTCACTTCCTGATCCTTCGCATCAGCTCGCAGAGACTTTTACACGCTCGCAGTTGTCCTACACGTGGACATCAGCGAAAAGCTTTAAAGGTATTCCAGTCTCGTGAGGCGACTCGAGTGGTCTCGCCGAGACTGGAATAACTTTAAAGCGTTCGATGATGTACGTGTATGGGACATCAGTGAGCATGTAACAGTCTCTGCGAGCTGATGCGAAAGATCGGGAAGTGAGTTTGCACTGTGCTGAATTACCCCCATAGTGTGGCATATTCAGTTGGATAGAAGTACTATGAGAAGTCATGTGGAATGAGGCAAATTCCCAAAGTGATGGGCAGTGAAGTCAGTTTCACAATATCCCACTAACTGTATTCTAGAATATTCTATTTCTATGTCACCTTGTCCCTAGACCATGTTGTCACTTAGTCGCAGTCACCATTGTCACTCTTCAATGAATAGTTGCCTTACACAACACTGGAGCCCTGTCATCAACCCCCCAATTCGTCAAACAGGTGACTTTGGAACAGTTCACCCAGTCGCATTCTATCCTCCGACACTCCGCATCTTAGTCAATAGTAGAAGTACCTGTAACCGCGAATGCAAAATGGTGCAAAAGATCTCTATAAGATCAAGACTATCGTAGACACCCATGTTTGCTCAATAAGCAAACACGGGGAAGTGGTGAATAGATGTGAATTCACAGCTCTACACGACTATTCAGACTTTTGGCAATAAGGTCCTCAATCTGTGCTTCTAAACATTTGAAACAATGTATAAAAAATAAGATGTTTAACTATTTAGCTTTAAAAATACATACTTTAGGGCACACTTCTTATACATGCCTTATGTAAAGCACTTTAGGAAGCAGTGGGACTGGGTGAAGTTTGTTTAATAACATGGCTGCTTTCAGTAAATATTTAAATACAAACAAAGCAATACAATTTATAATTTTAACTTCAAACATAACATTATTAAAAGTGGCTGTAGTTGAATAACTTTCATGCTAATCCAAATGGTAATTTTGATTTTTTTTTTGTGTGTGTTACTGGTCCTTTAAATTCCCTTTTCATTTACATTTTACTTTGTTTATATCTGGTTCAGCAAATGAAGGACAAGTCAATCTGGTGACAGAGGAATAATAACAGTCTTGCCTTTAGCGTGATTGTTATTTTTTTTTTCTGGCTGACCTTGTCTTTGACATATTATTCCTAGAAGTAGAAGTCCATAAGGACATGCAGAAAAGAACTGGAAAAAAAAAAGGCAAATCCAAAATACAGTAGGACTGCAAGACGTAGCCCGAGATATAGATTTTTTATAAAATGATGCTTTTAGCGTTTTGTATCACGCGGAGATGTCTGTATGGAATGTGAGCTTCTATTAACCCATGAATGTTGGAAACATGCCATATATAGACAGACAGAACTGGAAGATCAGTCTGCGCATCTACTATTAGGTAAGTTAGGGTTATCTGTGAGTCTGAATGATCATTCCCACCTGTTTGCAGAGTTCAGAAATTTTTCTGTATGAAACAAACTCAGTGGGCAATCATGGAAGTGCTTTCTGTCCCACAGCAAACAGGCCCTGAGTCTGTCCAGATCAGTATAATGGTACTACTACTGCACAGGCACCCGCAATCACCTGAGGAACTCCATCTCTGTATTGATAACGTTTACTGATATACCAGGCCAGCTTACATTCCATTCAGGGGTCAAGCAAATAATAGTAATAATGCACACTCACATACCTGAGAACTAAGGATTCTATTAAATGACAATTTATTTAATCAATTTATTTAATCAACAACGGAATTCTTACTTCTGTTACTAGAAAAATCACTCTAAATACACATACAGTTGTCATACACAGCACACATCTAAGTCTTTTAGACTGCAGTGCCCAACCATGGTGTGTCTTGCTCTATCAACTATGATGCCACAACTAGGGGGTTCTACATGTACAAGCTACCCCTCACCACCTCCTGTTGGAGCAAAAGCAGCTCTCTACCCAACTCTTACTCTGGTGTGCTCCAAAATCCACATTACAAGGTCTACCCTCCAGCTTTTTACCAGATAGGGGACACTTGCTTCTATTTACTTTTAACCATTCTATCTGCATCCTAACCTGCATAGACTGCAAAGAGCCTTTTAACTTTAGAACATGGCTTTCTATGTCTTTGGTCTCTTGACCTTCTATAGCAAGGTTCTAATTGTCCCTATTGGCGAATCTAACAGGGTAAAATCACTTTAAGGCATCACAGGATACAATACCCTTAAAATCAGAATGAGAACAGGGTCCTGTAATGACTTATTTGCTTATATTTTCTTTTTCATGTCATTGCCAGGGTCATCTTTAGAACCACTGTTAACATCACCACATTAACTTCTGCTGACCCTAAGTTAACTTCATGTAACTAATGCAACTTATCAGAAGCACCTTTGTGATCTGTTTAATTTCTAAGAAATCATAACATTTTATAACAGATGCATCCATATGTTCTGCTGCAGTTTATATCTGCTATAGCTTTATATATACAGTAGTTTCTTCCCTTCTACTCCTCTTGTCAATCAGCAAGTGTCAGATATCAACAGTTATAGGGCAAGTAGTATCCCTGGGCTCCTCTGTCTAACTTGTGTGTAATTCCTGAGCCTTTCAGATACACTAGAACAACTAGACCTCTGCTGAAGAGAACCACTAAGCTTAAACATCTGCACATTAGCAGTTCTCTGTATCATTTAAAGCTCAGTAGTGCTGCTAAACCCCCCTGGAGGTTGGGTACAATTCCTATTGCTTGCCATGTATAATATCCAATCAGGTAAACGTTTCCTTTTCTTTAGAAGCTTACACACAGACACATAAAAACACACACATAATCTATGCAGTAAAGCATAACTAAACACACAAAAAAAATATAATCACATATGTTTTAAGTTTCTATGTAGTGCTCAGCTCTCTTTAAAGTTTACTCCATAGTTTACTTAGAAGAAACAAAAAAGTAATCTCAGCTACAATTTGGAACATAGATGAAGAACTTGGTTTTATGACATGTTTGTACCTTTAAAAAGTCATGAGGGCGGATGAAACAGATGATGTAACTATAGTTTTTGTTAAAAAAAAAATCGATGTAAAAAGTTATATACCCAAAAATTACTTGTTCTCCCGCACCACTCACTATCACTAACCTCCCTTAATAACCCCTCCCTCATACCCCAACCCTACCCCCCCGACATCCCTACCCCAATCCCCATTATTATAAGGAAAAGAAAAAATGAAGATGACCAGTGACAAAGAAGCAAACTTTATTAAAAACAAACTCAATACAGTCACTAATATCAAAATAATCAATAATTAGAAAAATAACAACATGCTCAGTAACTACATGTATAAATGTAATTTCAAAACTGAATGTATGGATCAACCACTGTCATCAATAAAAAAGTTATTAAAAAAAAACCTCATAAGGGCATCCTTTAATGTAATAATCATTACAATATTACAATATTCTCCCTGTCGACTAAACTAATCTACAGACGCCTACATTGATCAAACAGACAAACTAAAATATTTGAGTATGATTTCATTGGATGTGGGTTCCTAAATCAAAACTTTTTCTTTTTTGAAAGAAGATTAAAGAAAACACTTATTTGGCATGAAATATTGATAATATTCCACAGGATGATGGAGAACATACTTCTTTGGCTATGGCATATACATAAATAGCTCTATTTTCTGTTAGAGTGCTCATGCACACAGTGGCCCTGACAACGACCTGTAACCTCTTTAAGAAACTGCAATGCCTAGTAAACAGAGCACCACCTTCCCACGACCTCCACATGACTACACGCAAATAACAGGAAAATCAATGGCTTTCTTATATAACGACAACTGGTAAAAGGACATGCTTGTAAAATACAGAAACATATTAGTATCTACCAAGGAGCTCCGTTATATACTTTATACAGTTCACCTAACTTTGAAGGGACTTGTAATACTTGTATATTTTACAGTAGAGGATACATTGCTTCTATAATTCTTTTATTTTTTTTGTTATTTAAGTTTTTTTATTCAGAAATATATTAATACACAAACAGCAGTGAGAACATTTAAAACTTCAAATAGTGTTATAGTAGTTTATCTACATTTCTCTGCAGGTAACTGTGTCTAGTGTTTTTCATACTTCTATATCAATATTTATGTATTAGAGTAAACATTTGGAACATTATACAGTGTATGATAACATAATGGTTTTCATTATGAGCATTTTTCTGTAGGTAGCTATGTAGCCAGTGCTCTATATAATTCTGTATGATAAGCACACTAGTAATATAATAAATAAAAGAAACTGGCTTCTAGAGCAGCGGTTCTCAACCTTTTGGGGGAGGCAACCCCTGGCGCTGACGTCACCGCGCCATGCGTGATGACGTTTGGCTGAAACGTCATCACGTACGCTTGTCACGTGGTGACGTTCGGCCGAAACGTCATCACGTACGCGCGTCACGGTGTGATGTTTTCGGCCGACGTCACCCCGCAGGAGCCCTTATAAGAAGGGTTCCTGCGGGCGCTTCAGGGTGCCGCAGCGGTTCTCGACCCCCATGGGATGGCCTCGCAACCCCGACCATAGGTTGAGAACTGCTGTTCTAGAGAGATAGTATGTGCAATGTATTTGAGTTTGGAAGGGCAGGCATAGCAATGCTGAAAGAGAATGCAGGACAGCAATATTGCTATAAAAAGATATTGGGAGTTATTCACTAAGGTGCAAATTCGGCTGTCAAATTGTCAAACAGCGGATTCCCATAGCAAATCCGCTACAATTTTCCCATTGTAAAGTCACGACAATTTTTTAAAGTTAAGATTGCGACAATTTTCCCATAATAAGGTTGTGACTGCGACAATATTCTCATTATAAAGATGCGACTGCGACAGTATCAGTCTATTGCAACTGGCTTTATCTGCCAAATTCGCACTAGAGCAGTAGAATGAAACATTGAGGGAAGGTTCTAGAGTAAAACTGTAAGTTTGGCGATTGCAGAATTCCAGAGCGTTCCTACTGAAGACAACAGAATGATATTTCTCAAAAAAATGTAAATATATTGTATAAAGAGAGGATTGCAGCTAACAACGTACAAAGGGGGAAATGTATCAAGTGGACTTATTGCAATGTTAAAAAAAGGTGCTGAAAAATAACAGCTATTTACCATTAAAAGTGCACCTAATGATAACTTCAATTTTTGCGTAAAAATGTTAGCAATTTGCGTCCCTTTTTTACACTAATTATTGGTTTGTGTAAAAAATGTTAGCATTTCCCGTTTGTGTCCAGATATTAGCAATATCCATGCCCAAACAGAAATTGCTAACATTTTGCTAATATTTTTTACGCAAACCAGTCATTAGTGTAAAAAAAGGACACAAATTAGCAATTAGTAACATTTTTTACACAAACGTGTACCTGGTTTCTAATGCCAGGGTTCAGGCAGGCGTTAATTTTACATCTTATAACAAGTCTTAACATCGTTCTAACCTTCATAAATCAGTTGCGCCTGTTCTTAATCACTAATTTTCACAAAAAATAAAACAGGCGCAGCTGGTGCAAAATGGACGCAAACTGAATGATAAATTGCTAATAAATGGACACAAAGTGATTTGTGTCTATTTTTTACGTTAACACCACTTGATACATTTCCCCCAAAGAGTCTGAGGTAAAGATAGCAAAACTTTGGCACTTATTCATAAAAGGTCGAATTGTCGTGCAAATGTGAACTCACATTTATTCGCCAATTCTACATATTTGTGTATTCAGCAAACTCTGTGATGTGGCGAACTAGAGACTCATTTGACTTTGCACCACTTCATGTGACATGACAAAACTTTTTTGTATGTATGTATAATTTTATGTACGTATAAAGCTCCACATATTTACATAGAGCTGTACAATACAGCAATACAAATATAATACATACAGCACAGTTGATGTCAAGGAATGTACGGGCATATGAGTGAGGAAATATAGGGAAAGGCAACTGAGTGAATTTGGGCCGCAGGCCAGATAGTGCTCGCAGACCGTAGGTTGGGCATCACTGCCTTAAATGATAAGTTTATTTATGGGGAGCCAAGGAGCAGAGAAAGATTGGGAGAAAGGCTGTCTCCTCTAGGGAGAAAGGGAGAGAATTCTGGTAGTAGAATTTAGAATAGACTGAAGAACATTGCAATAGTCTGAGCGGGACAGGATGGGAGCATGCATGAAGGTGTTAGCAGTGGAGCAAGAGAGAAAGGGGAGGATGTTGGAAATATTGTGAAGGAAAAATCAACATGTTTTAGCAGTGGTAGAGATGTATTTAGAGAAGGAAAGAGCAGAGTCAAAACTCACCACAAGACAATGCACAGGCAACAAAAAAATGTAAGGATATTTCATAATTTGATGACTTGTACTAATTCTTATGGGGTAATTCAGTAAAGTCCGAAGTCACCTTGCAATCAGTTGAGTTTCCTCGCTGGGATTCGCTACACTTCACGACCATTCGATTCACCTCGCCAAAATTGTTGCGAGCTTGCTTAGGTCAAACAGACTGACATCGGTGAATGCCTTAAAACTACTGGAGTCGAATCCTCGAGATTCGCCTCACCTCGCAACCACTCAAGTCACCTCACTGAGACTGGAATAGCTTTAAAGCGTTCGCTGATGTCTGCTTGTAGGACAGAAGCGAGCTCAAAACAATTTTGGTGAGGTGAATCGAATGGTCATGAAGTGTAGCGAATCTCGGCGAGGAAACTCAAATGATCGCAAGGTGACTAAGGACTTTGCTGAATTACCCCCTTAAAGGAGACCTAAAGTGAAAAAATAAAACACAACAGTTAAAATACTTACCTTACGCTGAGCCAATTGATTACAGTCACAGCATGCGCTGTGCTGTAATTAGCCGGCACCTGGATGCTTCCTCCACAGCACACAGCTCCTTCTTCCTGCTTCACCAGCCTCGTCTATCATCACGCTCATTGTGGGGAGCATTCTCATTGGCCCCTGCAATGAACATGATGATGTTTAAGCCCTGAAACACTCGAGGTATAACTGGGTGGGAAGAAGCGTCGGGGGAAGCATCGGGTGCCGGCTAATTACAGAACAGCTCATGCTGTGACTGTAATCAACTGGCTCAGTATAAGGTAAATATTTTAACTGTTGTTTTTTATTTTTTCACTTTAGGTCTCCTTTAAGGGGGTAATTTAACTGCTTTTTTTTCACTTTAGTTCTCCTTTAATTTCAAAGGAATCTGTTATTAACCCATTATTAAGGATATTCACTTTTTAATGATATAAATGAAGGAATTGTTATGACTGTGACTGATGTGAGTAGATTCTACACAGGGAAGTTTGCACTGGTCAGTCTCAGGGATGCTTTGCAAATAAGCCATGGGCCGTTGAGCTTAGTTTCTCTGGAGGACCCAACATCCCTCAGACACTGCTTTATAGGTTATAAAAATTGAATCCTTACCAAGAGAAATGACATATCCTTGAGATCCTATCAGTATAAATCAATGCATTCTAATTAAAAGGACAGTGACATCAAAAAATGAAAATGCATTTATAGCTACTATATTTTCAATCTTTCAGACAGGGCGAGGTCTGTTTAGAAACATGGCATTGGCTACTATCAGTACAGTTCATAAATTCAACTACAAAGATAACATTTTTAATGTATTTTTTTTGGGGGTTGTTACTATTACTTTAAGAGTTTACAACTATCCAATTTAACTTTATTGTTCATGCATTATTATTATTGTTATGTACTTTGAGGTTAACGGGAGTAGGGTGTCCATATAATGCTGATTCAGAAAGATAAAGTAGGAATTTTACTGTGCTTCTTCTAAGATTTATAAACAGTTGACCTCTGTAAAATACTTTTCCTCCTACAATCAGGAAAGGTTACTACATGCCATACTTGTTTCTGTGATGTTTTACAGCTGTTTGATTCACCTCCTTCAGTAATCACCCATCATTTATGGCTTAAATTATGTACAGCTGTCTACACTCACTGATCCTTTATGAATTATGTCTGTTAAGCATAGTTTAAAACATAACATATACAAAACCTTTAAATAGCCTTTAACATGATTAATAACTATATCTTTTTACAAATAAAGGCAAGCTGGTTGGTACTTTGATGAATAAGCCCCCAAATTTGAGTTTGCAATTAACCGTTAGAGATCACTGTGCACTAAATGGCTACACCATCTAGAATTTCTTATATTTTGTACTTTCTACTTAACTGCAAATTAAAGGAGAACTATAGTCAGATTACATGGTTATATGTGCAGTACTATACCTTAGTGAGAAGTGTTTCTCCCCAGTAGATGTGTAAATTATCCTTCTTCAGATGAAACAACACTGGAAAACTCCCGTACCAGGAAATGTGTGTGTGTGTGACCTGTAACAGCCAGTTTTCCATGAAAAGGTACCCTCCCCTGGACATTTTACCCCACTTCCCCTGCATTCCAGGAATGTAAACAAAGCATGGATGATGAAGCCAAAAGGTCAGTGCATTGCTAAACCAATAGCAGTCAAGCAGCTTTCAAGCAGTCTTCAAGCAGTCAAGCATTGCCATGTGTCAAAAGGTGGTGTTCTCTATAACAAAGGCTAAAATGTTATTCAATATTCATTTAGTCTGCTATACATGGAATTAATTTGAAAAGATAATATTTGATTATAAAATGATGGATATGATATATAAGAAATAAATAGATGTTCAGCAGTCAGAAAATGGTTACAACACTTAGGGCGAAATGTACTAAACTATCCCCTGTTCCGCTATTAGGTCGGTAAACATTGATCGACATTTTTAGAAATTCATTTTTCGATTGGACTTTTCAATGGAAAAGTAGCCAAAGTACTAATGTAAAGTATGGCTACTTTTCCATCCAAAAATATTGATTGATATTTACAGACCAAATAGCTAGAGTTACAGGGAATAAACCTCGAAAAGGCGAAATCAGCCTTTTCAAGTTTAGTAAATTTTGCCTGAAATGTCCTGCACAAAGTGAACCCCATGACTTCCTCCTGCATTTATGTGAGGGCCAGGCTGTACTGTCTGTCCACCGTGAAGGGGCATACAAGCTTTCACAATTCACAGTCAAGCATGCACTAATAGGCAGGACAGTAGCGAAGAGAGTCCTAGATCAATTTTAAAGGTAAGTAAAGTTACCTGATCGACCTAGCAGCAGTACATAGTACATTTTTATCAATCCTTTGTAAATCAGGGAAATAAAAAATGACGGGAAACAAAAACCGACAGCAAAATGAGGTGAAATCAGTCAAGATGGTTAAATTGGTCTTAGTACATATGACCTAATGGATGAATTGACAGTAACTGACGCAGATTCATTTGGCCACGCATATTTACGTTTTGATAAATAAGATCCTAATTTTTGCACTACAGGATGAAATTCTGACATAACCCAAAAGGCTTGTTCCATAAAAATGTTATGCCCATACAATCAGAGGATAGCTTTGGTTGTAAATGCATTGAGGCACCCAACACTGTAATACAGTTAATACAATAAAAAATTAATTCATGAATGGTTTTGGCAGGTTTTTGTTGTCCGCTTATCAGATGGAGGTATAGTATACTCATTTACAAATGTGGCAGTGTAACAAGCTAGAAAAAGCAAGGGATTTAAAACTAAATGTGGCAGTGCCAACTGTAGCTCTGGGTATAAAAAAAAGTTATGATTGCTTTTAATTATTTTCAGATTAGCAGTTTTGCAAGGTGTTCAGATAATGTAATTCTGAAATAGAAAGACAAAGATAAGAGAATTAATTTGGCATCTTAATTAAGGATGAATTCGACTGATAACTAAACAAAAGATTCAGCTGAATGGGGTTCTTTGTCTATGACTGTTGCAATTTATTTAACTTGTGCCTTAAGAACAACTTTAAAATAAGAAAAAAAAAAAAAAACATTTCTGGAAGTTACCATTTTGGAACTCCTATTTAAAATTAAAATATCTGCAATCTGACCACAGAACAGAGAGGACAGTAACACCTAAAAATGAAAAGGTCCTTCCTGAACATGGTATAGCCTTTTAAATTTACCACCCCACATCGTTTTATCAGGACATCTTTCTGTAATGTCTACCAAATTTTCCCAGGACTGGTTTTAAACAGAGTAGGGGGCCCTGGGCAAATGTGGATGTGGGGCACTATTTGCTTGTATTTTTACCAGTCAGGCAGAGAGAATCAACAGCATGGAACTATTTGTAGCATTTATTAACAAACTTGTTATTTTGTTCCCTGTGAGTTTCTAATGCATCTCCCTTAGTTACACAATTCCCATCTCTCCAGCCCCAGTCCCCTTCCTTTTTCTCAGCTTTCCTTATATGCTGTTTATTTACTACTTACAATGCGGTTTCTTTGTAAGTCCTCCCCTCCATAATAAGTTAAACATCTCACAGACTCCAAGACATTAATCTATATCTATTTCTATATCTGAAACTATATTAATTCCAAGTGCAACTGCTTCACCCTAAGCCCTAATTCAGTTCTACCTCCCTGAACTTCCACATAGTATTGGCAGTATTAAAAAAATAACCACTCCTTTAAGTTTCTTTCCTAATACCCTGAAATCATTTTTAATGTCCCCCATGATAATCTGGACTTGATTTGGTCATTGGACCCAATATTAACCAATCCATGTATTATTCTTCGGCCTCAGTAGAAATTTTAGTAGTCCCAGATGATGAAAGCCCCCGTGAAAGTTACATCTCTCACTGTAAATAATAATTGTGATTTTCCATTAAAACTAATATTCCGCTAAGCAGTCTCTATTTCCCAAAAATCAACCATGACTTCTGGGCTTCCCAAGACTCCACCCAATAATCTGCCTGTTATTTCCTGCTGCTGTGGGGATCCCAAAACATTCCCTTTAGATCTGCTCCCCCCACTATTGTTAGGAGAGTGTCTTACCTTGGCTGCTCGCTCCAGCGCCGGTCTCCTCGCGGCTCGGGGCGCACCGCGTCTCTGCTTCCTGGCGGCCGTCGGGTGCGCGCTGACTGTGGCCGCACGTCCTTTGAGGGG
>WMED01019777.1:685-11197 GCA_019650415.1 Pipa parva
AGAATGCAGCGTTATGAGCAGTATGGAACTTAACTATAAAAAAGGTACAGAATCCTAAAGTTGTTTCAAATAACCCTTTGTTTCAGATTAAAATTAGTATAAAACTGTTGGGCTTTAGTTGTCCTTTTATCATATATATTTC
The DNA here is from genome assembly GCA_019650415.1 of Pipa parva. Lineage (NCBI taxonomy): Eukaryota > Metazoa > Chordata > Amphibia > Anura > Pipidae > Pipa > Pipa parva. The sequence goes on from WMED01019777.1 coordinate 828, forward strand.
CTATCAGTTGCCACACTTTGTTAAAGACTTTTCGAATATAGATCACGATCCACTTGTTTAATTGCCTTCTAAAAAACTTAAAGTCATATTAAAAGTCAAATTAACGTTTTATTGAAATTTAAATTTGTCAAGACTAACTCTTTCATATTTCTTATGCTGTCATTTATTTTACCAAAGGCTTGCTGGTATTTAGAATGCCAGCCAGCCTAATAATTGAATGATCCTGGAGGAATAAATGCCAGATATACTATGCTGATTTTAAACATAATGTGATTTAATCAAGGTTAAGGGAATCTGCCTTGCCTTTTTAAATTGACCCTCCTACCATCTTTAAAATTTAAGGAAGCAAAATATGTTGGGAAAAAACTTCAGTTACAGGGCTACTAATTTATCAAGTATTCATAGATACATCTGAGTCTTATTCAATGGAGATATTATGCGGGTGAATATATCCAAACATCTTGATTGCGTCATGCAAAATAGAAGAATATAACCAAACAAAACACAACTGGTAAAATGCTAATGCTGCAGTCTATAGTGACTAGCAATCTTCTAACAAATATTTAGATAATTTGTCACATGAGAAATTCATTGTAAAAAGGAGCTCTGCGGAGGAATTATTTATTTAGTATATTGGCAAGTAAACTAGATTAGTTAGTGATAGGTATATACCTTTTGTATAGATGTCTTACAGACAAGTGTTAGTAATGGTAGATATAATAACAGACTAAAGAGAAAATCTATAAAGTGGCGTTAACGTTATGAGATAATAAAAGACTAACAGGGAGATGTGTGAAATGGCTTTAAAGTAAAATATAGTGTTAGCAATTGGCATCCATTTATTAGCAATTTATCATTCCTTTTTTTTCCATTTTGTACCAGTTGTGCTTTTTTTTTTAAAATTTTGGTAAAATCAATGTTTAAGAAAAGGCACACTTGATGTATGTAATTATTTTAAGACCTATAATAAGAAGTAAAAGTAACACCTGCCTGAACCCTGTCACTAGAGAAGCAGTTACAAATTTGTGTAAAAAATGTTCTATTTCTAGTTTGAGTCATTATTTTATACTAATGACTAATTTGTGTCAAAATATTAGCAAAATGTTTCCAATCTCCACCCAGTTTGTCTTTTTTTTTTTTTTTTTACATTAATGGATAATTTGTTAGCAATTAGCATTTGTGTACAGATATTGCTGACATTTTTCTAACAATTGGACACAAACAGGATTTGCAAACATTTTGATAACATTTGGACACAAATCGAAATTGCTAACATTTTATTAACATTTTTTTTTACACAAACCAATAATTAGTGTAAAAAAAGATGAAAATCTTTTCTGAGTGTAAAATAGCATGGCACATAATGGGTGCTGAACAGGAGCTATGGAAACACATGTTTTCAAAGAAAGCAAATGTTAATATGGTTTTATACAGTTTAGTCATTAAAAAGTGGCAGACGTGAAGGTATCTATGGAACCTAGGGGCGAAATGTATTAAACTTGGAAAAGCCATTTTGGCTTTTCTGAGTTTAATAGGGAGAAGGCTTTGAAGTTTCTCGCGGTATCACGAGATTTGCTTCAATCGATACTTGCCGTGAGAGACTATTTTTTTATTGAATATATCCAAGGAAAGGGTAGCCATACTGTATAGCTACCTTGGATATATTCAATAAAAAAAAGTTTCTTACGGCAAGTATCAGTCGAGGCAAATCTACCGAATCATTAAACTCGGAAAAATGAAAACGGCTTTTCCGAGTTTAATAAATTTTTACTAGTCTTAAGAAGACTATATTTCTGGTATGATTTTTTGGAAGAGCCGAGTTATTTCTTTATAACTTATAGAAACCATAGGGTAAGGGAAATTTCTGTAATTTTAGTTGCAAGGTAATCTAAGTCACCAAGGGAATAAGAGGGGAGAAAACTCAAACGACCACAGGTCAGCAGAAAGCTGATGCATGACATTTATTAATAAAGATTCAGCACTGATGGCAATACTCTAAAAACATGATTGCTTAATGATAACAAAGGACATTGGGAACTACTAGATTAGAACTACTAGACCTTCTTTTATTTTAGGTTTATAAAGGGTTGATTCTAAGACTGTACTTTTTGTTGGTGCAGATGAAATCTAAAAAAGGTTTTGTGCATCAAAAAAGGAAGGTAGAAAATAAGCATTTGTATGCCCGCTATTCTAAGTAAGCAGGAAATATATGATAAGCATGCAGGGTACGCTTCCTTCTTTATTTTAGTCAGGATAGAGGTATAGTTATCATGGAAGATGTTCTGGAAGCTTCAGTTGATTTCAGACAATGTTACATGATTTTAAAGAAAGTTTAAAAAAAATGCCTGAGAGTACCCTGCATTAATTTTGCAATATGTAATATTTTCAGTTATTTAGTACCTGAAGCAAACCCCTCAGCTATGGTCAGTCAAAACCATAAAAATATGACCTGCATATGAAGTGTTTTGTTGGTCTTTAGTACCATTTGTTTATCCAACCATGTCACAGTAAATTCTAATTTTCTGAGCCAGAAAATAAGAGACAAAAGGCATCAATGCCTGGGGCCATCAGTTTGTACATGTTTCTCAGATTTAATACCCTCTATTTTGAAACCTATTTTGAAAAAAAGGAGTATAAGGCTATAGTGTCTTTTGAAAAAAAGAACTTGGGCTCCACCTTTGGTACTATAATTCCCCAGTGGACCCAGTCAAAATCTTTTTTTAGTGTCAAGTGATAATAAAAGGACATAATAATGCAACTTTTGGACTAGTTAGACTAAATGAATAAATTGATGTGTATTATTACTTTCTTGACAGGAATGTAAAAAGTTCACTTAATCCAGACTCACCAGAGAGGTAACCAATGTTTGTAGTCAGGCAGGAAAAAACCTTAGCAATTATATTACCAAATCTTGGATTAGTAGTATTATTTTAAATCAGGACTTTTAATTTCTTTAGAAATACTAAATGGAAAACTTTCAGATGCCTTTTGATAAACTTGCAAAGTAATGTTAGAAATGCCAGATGAAAGACGGGGACTTAAAGGTTGGAGACCAATGGAAGGAACCGAAGCACCTATATTGAATGGGCCCTCCTGGATAAAGTACAGTGCATATCTAGACATCCTGTAAGAAAACTATGAGCATCGGTTGTTTTGTATGAAATGTTTTATTATGGCTAGTTTGCAAAAAATATGTCAGAGTATCAAAAGGCACTGGGATCTGGTGTGTTCCTATAAGAAAGCGACCAGCTTTTAACACTGCATTAACATCTAGCAAATTTCATGTATAATTAGATATCTGATTTTTCCCCCTTTAAGAATGTAGTGAAGGTAAAACCCCAAAGGATTTTAAGAGCTTTGTTCTTTTATTGTCTGAATGTTGTTGCAAAAATAGGAAACTGTAATTAATTTCAATCAGACAATAAATGTTAACATATATTGATTTGTATTATACTAAATGTAACAGCACAATGTTTTAAGGACTAAGTCAAAACGAATGAGGATAATCATCTAAAAATATTTCTACATGGTCTTTTGTATACAAAGGGGAATTGGTATTAAAATGAATAATGAAAAGTATTTAAATGTAAAAAGTAACTAAAATACAAAATCTACAAATAGTTAAATTGATAAATAACAGCCATTTCTTCCAAAGGTGAAATGAAAGAAAAAACTAATTATAGCTTTCCTTCATATTTCTGAAAGGAAAAGAACTTTGAAACCGTATACTAAAATGCTTATTACCATTTAGATTTTAAGGATTATGTGTTCTTTATGAGATGGATTAAGGATTTATTTCTCATATGAAAATTGTCCTGATATTGTACTCCCTAACTTTAACTGATACATAAAACTATATTTCACTTGTAACCTCAAATAATAAAAATTTTAAAACCTTTCATATTCTATAGCATCATAAAATGTTTACAGCATATTGAAGTGCCACATGCAGTATGTATCAAAATTCATTGCATAGTAAAAATCATCCCTATTAGAAAGGAACAAAGGATGTCTTAGAAACATGATATTGATTATGTTCATTGAACTTACTCAATGAAGGTGACACCACTGAAAATTAGTAGAATCCTCAGGCTTTTAATTCTATAATCCTCAAATAGATGGCTAAAAACTACATGATAGATGTTCCTATAGAACTCTATAGTAAATCATTTCTTTAACATTTTTCACCTAATTTGTTTAATCAAGATTAAGGTGCAATACGATTTCTTAATATGAATTCCATGCTAATATAAAGATTTAAATATTGCATTGTTAAATTTGAGAGTTGCATTTATTAATGTGTGAAGTCATATTATGGGATATATTTAACTAAGGTTGAAATATAAGGTTTTATTTGATTTGCCTAAACTTTTTTTCTGCCATTTACTTAAAATGTAAAAATTTCTGATCAGTTGTTTTATCATGTTGACTCATTAAGTAATTTGTCAATTTACACCCCATAAGATTTCCAGTTTTCAACAGTCAATTTAAAAGCATTCTATTTCAGTGATCAAATCTCAATCAAACCTGAAAAATTGGAGAAAAAGAAAATCTTGAGGTAAAAAAATGTAACATGGTGAAAATGTGTAGGAAAACTACTGACAGAATGCAATTTTGCCCTTTAGTAAATATATTTACCTCTTAATTTGTACTGTCACCATAAATTACTACCTCAGAATGTTAGCCATAAATGAGTCCACAAGTCATACCTTTTGTAGCATCCATTCCTCCTACAGCATAAAGAGCTCCTACTGTGGACTTTCTAGGCTTTGTCCTGGGACTTTGCATCATTGACCTTCTCTCTGGTAGTAGGTGGTACTTCATAGCTTCCATTAGAAATTTCTGACACTCCAAGTCATTTGCAAACATTGGACTATTTTCAAGATCTGCAAGTAACTGGGAATAGAACATTATCCATTAAAAGAAAATTCAAATTCACATTTCTGTCCAGGGAGAATACTAAATAATGATAGTATTAGTACATTTTATAGAAAAACAAATGCTGAAAAGGACAAAATCTTGATAAAGAAGAAATTACAAAGCCACAAACTTTCCATGTGCATGATATTCCAGATATTTGTGTTTCTAGTATGCATTAAACTGCAGCTCTTGTAATGAACTTGTAATGATCCTATTGTAGCTACTACTGGATTTATAATTAAGTCTGTGCATCTCTTCTCTTTGAGACAGTTGTATGTTTTCCAGATATTGTTTGTTTTGTCGCCATTTTTCAAATACTTAATAGGATATAGATCACAAAAATGCCTATTTTTGTTTTGATTTTTTTTTTTTTGCCAACATTTTTACTTATTTTAAAGCACTATTGTGTGAGAGGAAATAATGGGTCGTGCCAAGTAAAGAGTTTTTCTGACAAAATCAAGTTGAGAAAAAAAGAACTTTGTTTTTATAATGATAAATAGGGTAAAAGCAGTTTAGAAGTACAGCAACATCAAAAACATGTAAAATTGGCTGTAAAAATATGGAGAAATAGTTACAAAGGTGTAAATCTACAAAATAAGATAAAATAAAGGGCTGAAAAAAAGTGTTCCATACTCCGATAAAAAGAAATATATGTCTTTCCTCATGTTTTTCCTGAATTCTGCTAACCTTCCTCAGGGACCCACCTAATGACTTCCTCACTCCTTTTCTCTCTTTAACTTCCCCTCACTAGTTGAAATGCCTGGATGTTTACAAAATCCTCAAAATGTTACATTGTTTGGATTAGTTTGAAACACAAATTAAGCTGTACCAGCAGGTTGTACATCACTCTCCATTTTGTTTGCTGAGAATTGCAGTTGATAATGATAAAGAAAAAGGTTATGTAAATTATCTGTTAAATCAATATGCTGCAAGAAAAGTTCATGAGAAAGGAGAAGCTGTAAATATCTAATTAAACTAAACAAATTAGTACAAAGGTTTCCCTAATAAAACATTTCTTCCAAAAAAAAAAAAAAAAGACACAAATTATACCAATATATCCACTAAATAAGTAAGAAAGAACATTTTTCTTTTTTGCCACCAGCACAAGATGGGTTTCTTTACCCAAACTAAGATGAGTGAATAAATGGTTTAACTAGAATTTAGTAATGATGAATCTAGAGAAAAATTTGACGAGTCATCGTGGGATCATAATTAATCCCATTCCACCAAATAAAATGTTTCTAAGGTTTGTGGATTTGTAAATTAACAATCAATATTTTATTAAAGCTGATTTATTTGTGAAATGATAGCTCATTTATTAGTTGAAAATTTGTACTTATCTACTGACTAATGTATTTCAACAACACATTAATAATAATATTCAGCTCAATTTAAATCCAGTATATATTTGTACATCAGGGTTAGAAAATGACTGTCCAATTACCAGCTGAGTTTACAGGTTTAGAAGTCTGCCAATCTCTCTATTCATTATAGCACCTGGCCTGAATATTTACTATATATTTATTACACACATATAGGGTTCAATGTAGTATTGTTTACCTCAATTTAAGCAGTGCTGTTTTCTGTATCATAAAATATTATAAGTTGTTTGTGTAAATTACACCAAATATTGTTATGCAGAAATAAAAGATGTTCTAAAACCTATTTTAAACTACTTCTTCATTAATTCCCCACATGGTTTTCACTTTGTAAATATTTTAATAAATATATTTATTTTTTTACCTTCTTTTGAAAATTCAGTGCTTTTATAAAAAGGCCAGCAAGATCTGATGTGCAACAAATTTGGTCTCAATTACAAAGAATAACATCACAGCATAAAAAAGTGGACTTCTTATAAATGTGTATATTTCAAGCCAGATCAATGGCCAATACCAGAGGCTAGACAGTCATGAAGCAGTGTTTTAAGGTATTCTTACTGTATCTGCTTAATTAAAATCCCTGACCTTCCCTATTCGTTCCCTTCAAATTGTGTTAAAGAATCTATGTGCTTAGTATAAACAGTGTCAGAATGAGAAACCTTAAGACATTTGGGGTTCAACAGAGAATGTAATCCCAAGGGCCCAATTCCTACTAAAATGCAATGTGATGTCACTTACTAATCACATCAAGTGAGAAATAAGTTTTTATCAAGCTGTCCATAATCATTAGTAGGGCTCAAGTACTAACTATTAGTAAGATTTGCAGCAGTGAACTTACATGAGAACCAGCTGCTCATCTCTTATAGATGGCATCATGCATGTATGATATCAAAGTTCATGGAGCTTAATGCTGGAGGCAGGAAGAGCTGTCTTTAGAGAAAAACTAATTTTCCCAGCATTGGTCTCATCTTAAACAATTTGACTCATATTTAAAAGTCTGCAGACTTCACTAATAGTTAAAAAAAAAATGCAGGGTCTAGATCAGCGGTTCTCAACCTGAGGCCATCCCACGGGGGTCGAGAACTGCTGCAGCACCCGGAAGTGCCCGCAGGAACCCTTCTTATAAGGGTTCCTGCAGGTGACATTAGTCAAAAACGTCACCACCTGACGCGCGTACGTGATGACGTTCGGCCGAAACGTAATCACGCGTGGCGCGGAGATGTCAGTGCCAGGGGTCACCACCCCCAGAAGGTTGAGAACCACTGGTCTAGATGATACATATACAAATATAATATATATTAACTGTGCAGTTTTTCCAGTTGACATTAGTTAACTGATATACCTGCGGAGGAAGTAATGGTAACCTAATGTAAGAAAGCAGCATTCCAAGATCTCTTTGCCGAGACTGAATGTCATGCTTGACCCACTGCATTAAAGCTTGAAATATAGTCTCTTCATCAGGAACATTTATGTCATCACTGGAGAGAAGCTTTGCAATTTCATTTGCTGGAAGCAGGAGAAACTCTTGATTGCGTATGACTTCAATAAAATGTTCCTGCAATTGAAATACATGTTAATATAGTACAAAATAACATGATGTGGAAAGTATATTTTTGATGGCTATAAAATGTCCTATTATTGGGAAAAAGTTTCAATGGTAAAAAAGGCAGCTAAATTATACTAGCTATTGTTTATGTTTAAAATAACATGTAAAGATAACTTAGGGGTTATTTACCAAAGTGAGAATTCGACTGTCGAAGTGAATTCTCATCACTTCGGGTTGCTATGCTATAATTCTCCACTCCTTATTCACCGAACAGAGAATTCCCATAGAGATTTTGCAACTGTATCAGTATTTCCATAGTGGAGTTGTGACCTTGTTGTGTAGCTGTCTATTGTTTAGTGTGTGACTGTCGTTAGCTGGCAAATTCCCCACATTGCAGAGTTTGCTGATTACCCAAATATGGGGAAGTGACGAATTCACACCTACGAGACAATTCGGACTTTGATAAATAACCCCATAATTAGACTTTTGTGTAAAAATGTTAGCAATTTCCATTTTGAATCCTTTTTGACACTAATGACTGGTTTGCATAAAATAGTAGCCAATTTAATTTTTTTTTTATAATTATTGTGTAAAAACTTCAGCATTTTTTTTTACAATAGTAAGCATTCCTTATTATAAAAAAATTAAAAAGCACATAAATAGAAATAGCTAACTTTTTTTTTACAGAAACCAATTATTAGTGACAAAAGTATGCAAAACTGAAATTGCTAACATTTTGCACACAAAATAACTGCCTCTCTTGCAACAAGGTTTTACTGCTTAAATATACTTTAAAAGTGTTCTAAGCTTAATTCATAAGTAGCATTTTGTCTTAAACATTGATTTTCACAAAAATAAAAAATTCAATTGGGGCAAAAAATAGATCCAAACAATGATAAATTGGTATAAATGGATGCAAAGCTATTTTGCGTCCATTTTTTATGTTAACATCATTTAATACATTTCCTCTACTATGTCTACTTTAAGCTAAATTATAACATTTAATCCAAACTATGAATTTTAGATTTAAACCTAGTTGATACCAAGATTTAAATCAAATCTTTATCATGATTTTGGTGAAAAATGCTAGTCACTCTGGATCTGGCATAAAACATTATTTCCAAGAGGTAAATTTATGGGATCAAATCAGAAAATTATGTTGAAGTATCATCAAAATTGCAACAAAATGTAAAATACAATTTCTTGTATTTATTTTCTTGTATTTTATTTTCCAACTGTAGTATTCATTATTTTTTATTTCTATAAATAAAATATATTAAATTCCATAACAGTTTTATGGAAAATAATGTTTAAAAAATGATGGTGAATTATTATTTTGCACATACTGACATCAGCTGGGAAAGAGATTTCTATATTGTTTAAGTGCATAAATCATAAGAGTAAGACAGCTTTACTGCCATTTTCAGCAATTTAATTACAATAGAAAAGGTTATAATAAAATATAGGTGGTCAAGATTATTTATTAATTGGTGGTTAACTGTTTTAATGAATGATCTCTAAAATACAATTAAGAATTAACAAAACAAATTGCAGCAGGATATGGTATCTTAACATAAACATTACAGATATGCCAATCAGATTCATATTAGTTTCTGAAAATTCAACACTGTATATCAGGGGAATGCACAATTCAAGTCTACATGGCAGTCCCCTATCAGATAGGATCAACAGGTAAATAAATAGCTTTGTAACCCACCTAATTGCAGTTAGGTCGGTGAAGAAGAACTTCTCCAAGAGAAGCTCTTTAAGGTTATTTTTTGTTTTCTTAGGGGCAAATGGCTGTGGTGCAGTGAATCAAAAAATCCTTTTGGACTATGGTGGATCAAGCAAGAAAATGATGACCTTTATGGACTTTTGGCAAAACACAGATTCTCTTTTATGGACTACTTTGTGAGCAAATTAAGTACAAGGGCTTTGCAGACAACATCCAGGACTATTTTATGGACTAGAAGAGAAGATGACATATCAGGTAAATATATATTCTTTTTTTATATTACCCGTTTGGGGACACAGTATTAAAAAGGATCCTCACCCAAATACTTAGAGACTGAGGATCCCACTTCAGACCCCTTACTTTACATGCAAGTAAAGGGATGAGGGTAGTGCACATTTCTTTTTAGGACTCCCACCCTAGGTTATTTTAGGTTGTGGTGGCCCATTATAAGGGACATGTACCCCATTCTGTTTGTTGCATTTTTAGGAATTCCTCCAGGGTAGTGGCCTCTGTTTCCTCAGCTAAAAGGTGGTGGTCATAGAGTCAATACTAAATGTAGATGAATGTTTCCCCCACCTACCTCACTGGGCAATCAGGGTAGGGGGATGGAAGGGGGTCCATAGATGCTGAATCTCTCTACTCTCTGATACATGGCTGGTATATAAGATCCCATGATCCCATGCATAATTAATTAAAAAATCAGAACCCAAAACCAAAACCTCTACCAACAAATCAGCATCAAACAAAACCAAACACAGCAACAGAAAAAGAACCAAAGCTTTTGGTAAAT
>WMED01019778.1:0-12331 GCA_019650415.1 Pipa parva
TTTTATTTACGATTTACACAACGTGCCAACTTTTCTGATTTTGGGGTTTGTATATGGATTTGGTCTCTCTCTCATGCTCAATATCAGCGCTTGTTACTGATACTGATAGCATACACCATTAGCTGTAAGTATTGCAACTACCCATGGTAATTCATTAACTATTAATTTTGACCTTCCTGAGACGCCGTTGTGTCAGTGGCAAAAGAATCCAACTAGGAAGTAAACACAGAAGGAGCTATGTACTGCTACACAGATGGAACAATTAATTCCTTTGCTCACATAAAAGACCGACTAAGGGGGAAATTCATCAAGCAGTGAAGTGAGCTACGATGCGTTCGGCTAATAGTAGCATGCGCATGCTGATGTCCTGTACGCGGACATCAGCATGCGCATTAAAGGGATTCCTGTCTCGGTGAAGCAACTCTTTTGTTCTCACCGAGACGGGAATCCCTTTAATGCGCATGCTGATGTCCGCATACAGGACATCAGCATGCGCATACTACTATTAGCGAAGTGAGCCGAACGGATCGTAGCTCACTTCACTGCTTGATGAATTACCCCCTTTAAGTGTATTAGGAAAAAAAAATGTATTATGCATTTACAACACACACTACTTTTTATTAATCGGGCTGGATTGTTCTCTTAAAGATGTCTACTATATATTTAATCTACTATATGTCACCCCATACATTTACTTTGATCATTAGATTTTATTTTTATTGTGAAAATTGGACTGCTAATTTTTAAATATGCTGATTTCTGGTAAACTCAATAGATAACAGAACAGGAAACGCTTGAAGGTATAAAATGAAAAAAATCCAATTAACCAATGGCAGAATGCCTGAGGAGACCATAAAGGGATACTTTAATACTTGTATATATCAGATCATATTTCTTTGCCAGGGATAATAAATTTTTATACAAAATTAAATCTATACAGAAGCATATAAATCAACTAATTTTGTAGCATCAATATCTCTTTCTATAACTTCTAGTTTATTGTAGGTAATTCAAAACTGATTCCCTGCACTAAAATGATATTATGGAACAAATTAAAGTAACATGTTGCTACTTTTCATTTATGATTAAGCGCACAAGAACCATAAAGGAATGAGAGGTTTGACCTTGAAAGACCCTAGTATGTAAGTGCTAATTTAGTCAATAAATATTTTAGTTTACTCTGTCTTTGAATGCTCACTTCTTTTAGTGCTACATTAATCATGTAGGTCCTTAAATATCGTTGTATTATTCCTAATTTGGTTAATAAATGTTTCTTTTTACTTCTTCCTGCATACCCACTTGAAAAAAAATTGCAAAATGCCATAGGGTAAATAATAAAGCCAATGCAAAGTTTAATAGATTTCTGATAAAATGTGTTACTAAAAGATAAATAAATTATTATTTTTATTCGGCATGGTGAGATTTTATATACTTCAAAATGGTTCCTTTTTTGTTTTGGTCCAATACTCCTGTTGGTTGACTTTGTAGAATTTGCCACCAAAGTATTCAATGCACAGAGTTCATTCATGTATTTACACCTTAGAAATGTAGAATTCTTGGAGACAAATTTTGAAATTAGTGTAGAATCCATTGGAGGAAACTTGGGACTCCATTCCATACAAGGACCAGAAGAACCAAATGACACTGGTATTCTTTTTGGAGTCCCTGGTATTTCTGTGACAATTGGTGCAGGAATTCCAGAGTCCATGTTGGGGACACAGATGGGGTTGGCATATGAACCACAATGTATTGGATAAATGCTAGGAAACGAGACAGAAAGGAACAAGCACTAGATAGACTTGATTAGTCAAGGCAGAAAAAGTTGCAAAATTGAGAATTTTGACCAGTATTGAGGCGGAAAAAGCAAGGATTGCTATGGGAATACTGAGGGCCAGACAATGTACAGAAGTTAAAAAAAAACATAGATTCGGACAACTCTGCCAAAGTCAAGTATGAAGCCACCAGTGTAGGGACCAGGATCAAAGCACAGGAAGCTAGACCAATGATTAGAGCCAGGAATCACAATAGTGCCAACTAGGATTTAGGACTTTTCTAAGACTTATTTACAACATAGTAAAAATTAGATCCAAGGTAAACAACACTTAATTGATCCAGCACTTGAGAAAGGAGGGTTAGATCCCTTCAAATGTATTGTTTAAGGATTTTTTTCAAAACTTTACTTCACGCCTAAGAAAAAGAGAATGTGAGATAAAAATAGCATAAATATTGTGTTCTATAATATTGTATCTTTAAATTAAATGAAAGCACCAGTGTATTCCCTTTACTTGCCCTTTGCCAATCTACTGTAAAGAGATGTTTATTAGAAATAATGTCTTTGGGGATGTTCTATCCTACTTATATTATTTGTACTTTGCAATGAAGGAGAAAGGTTAGTAACCATTAGAAAGGTTAACAAGAAATATAATTAAAAAAATACTGATTTCAGGTGATTTCAATTTAATAGATGCCATAACCTTTTCTTAAGCGCTCAAATTTGTTCACGGTGTTCCCTTGTATATATTTAATCCTCCTATCAAGACCAAACATAAATGTTTTGAAATTACCAAATATTTTTCTAATACCAAAAAGTACTTGTTGGCTTCTTTACTCTGGTCCAATCATGTAAATATTGTTAACAGGCAAGGGGAAGGATGGTGGATGGAGTATATGTGCCACTAAGGTTTATTAAGGCAGTAACACAAATCCTGGTTAATTCTTGCTTGGCAGTATTAGATTGCCTAGACTGTTCTTTAAGTGGAGTTTGGGACTGGGATATAGGAGTGGCTGAAGAGCTAGGAAGGGAAGGTCACTCCCATACTCCATCCCAAGGTTTTCCCTCTGGCTGTAGAATGGTCAGGTGTGCAGTTATATCAGCACTATAGTGCCATTTAAATCTTAGCCTGGTTCAGTATGTTCATTAAGAAGATGATGATAATAGAAAGCTAGTGCCCTTGAAATCAGGATGTTAATAAAAGATTCACCCATTTAAAAATATTCAGGTTATACAATATAGCCTGCAATAAAAGTTGTGTTGTGAGTGACTCCCAAGATCAATTAAGGAAAATGAATGTATCACATAATGTATTACCAAAGATTTTATGCATGAAAAAGAGGCTACTATATATGTAATCATGTACAGATTGACAGATATGTAAAGAAATGAGTGCTAGGAATACTTTGGGGCTAAAACCCCCCTTTATACTGCTACTATAATTGCATTTAACAAATAGGGAAGCTGAGGCACCAATTATTGCCGATACATCTAGTTTTATGTTTGAAATAACACAGGTTAGGAAAAAATTACAAGGCAAATAAGCAGTATATTCATGCTAATAATGTTGACCCTAGGACAAGATATGGTTACACAAAAGAATCACCCTCTCACTAAGGTCTGTTATGGGACACAACTTAATCAATACTCAAACTCAACAGTTGAAGCTAGCCTTCAAGGAGACCTAGCTACACCTTACCACTGGATGTTTCCCTGAACTAGCTTGTATAATAACATCCTAGTACTCTTGCTATAGTTTCAGGCTGTCCATTTTTAAGACACTGTTAAAGGAACAGTTTAGTCGCCAACAGTTATTTGCTTGTTTATTTGGCACTATTAAATAAAAATTTAATAAATGCTTTGTGAAGTATAAATTATTTACTTTTTTCCATCCTTCGCTATTTAGGGCCAGTTTGGTACTGAGGCTCTTCCCCTCTCTCACATACATCCTCTTCAGCAGTTCAGTTTGGAATCTTAAATTAAGTAAGGAATAGACTGACAGGCTGGATAACTCCAAATAACCAACCAGTCAGAAACTTTAAACTGTCATCCACTTTTTTTTTATTTTGTTAAGGTGTAGTTAACCCACCCTTTTAGTAGTATGCCTTTCTATATAATCTCGAAAAATTGAGATTGAAAAATCTCTCGCGATAATCTAGCGAGAGCAGCTCACAAGATCTTGTTTGATAAACTCAGAAAGACTGAGAGGGGTCTTTCTGACTTTACTATTTATTGTTGCCCTTAAAGTCTACTAAAGTAAAAAAGAAAAAAAATACAATTATGCATTTCGCTACACATATGACACTTTATATTTCTAAGATCTTACCATTCATTAATAGTAATTCATAGCTTAATTGCTTGTTTAATTCCTTTATCATCTATAAATAAAGACCTTTTTGTTTTTTTCTTGGTTTGTAGACTTGCCAAAATTTGGTTTTATTTAGATATAGATATAATTTATACCATCTGGTATCAATATCTGATTTTGCTGGACGGCAGAAACCATCTACTGGTCCCCAGCCTTTTGAGAAAAGACTCAAGGCTTGAAATGTTTCAGCCAAAAACAAGGAGTAGTGTGATAGACCATAATATTATGGTTCCATGGATGTTTGTGTTTACCAAGAGGCAGTATATACTGAATGAACTTTTCTGTTCAAAAATATGAAAAAGAAAAAACTTATTTTTCTGTAATTAAATCTTATTATCAATGTACAGTGATCATTTAAACCAGTATTTTTATTTATTGAGGGATTTAGGTTTGTGTTGGTATCTCACAAAGCCTGATAGTTGTGCTATGTTAGACATATTTCTGCTAAAGCCACATATTTGGCCAGCATGTATCTAGCTTTAATTCAACAAAGACTGCTGGCAATGCACTGTCAAAGTTTATTAATGCTCCTGGGTATATAAGCTATGAGTAAGGAAAATTGTGAATTTGAAGTAAACAATCTATCTTGATTTATAGACATTCTTACTTTGTGCAGGGAACTTAAATTTAACATAGAGCATGGACAGAATCCAAAGTCTTAAATGCTATTAATATAATTCTGCCTGCATCTCAGGACTGTCGGAGGTTATGTACAGCCACCTTGGAGATATTATAGTATAACATGAAATATAATCTTTGTAACATTCTAAGCAAAGCATTATAGTTTTTATTAAAAAACGAGATCTGAGTTCATACTTAGCTGTCACACAACCCAATAGCAATCTCTTCCTGTATTTGATCCTTGGTTTTCTTATACAGTTCTAGACTTTTGGCAGCAAAATATAGGGTGGGCTCAAGTTGAATGTATGCACATCTTTCCTTTTACTCTCTGGCAGAGATTCACATTCCCGATGTATAGACAGGCATTTTCTTCCATAACATTCTTTGCCTATATCCTTACATTTTCACATTTAAAGGAAATGTTAGATTGCTTGCCCTGCCTACAGCTTTAATTAATCAAAAACAATGTAGTGTTGTAAAAGAGCAGGAGAAAGAAAAATGCCTTCAAATATGAAGCAAATATGAAGCAACTTAATAATTTACTATTCCTTTCAGGTAATGTCAATATAAGATAAGATTCAACTTTATTGTGACCGATCCAGGAACAAGTAGACACCACTGAAATATAACATTTGTGTCAACACCACAATCACCATGCATATAGTAACTACAGTACTTCACAGTGTATCACATATTACATGACGCAAAAAGTTAAGGATGAATTCAAGATGACTACTGCCTCCTGAAAAAAACTCTTTCTTAACCTACCAGTATGAAAGTACAGGCATCTATAACATCTGCCATACAGTAAAAGACAAAACAGGTCATGGTTTGGATGATATCTGTCCTGAATAATATTTTGCACTCTACTCAGACAGTGATTCCAGTAAATTTCCTCTACTAAAGTTAACTGGGTACCAACAATACGCTGGGCTGTTTTAACTACCTTTTGAAGAGCTTTACAATCCTTTACAGAACAATTTTCATACTACTGTAATACAGTATGTAAGAATGCTCTCAATAGTGCACCAATAAAAGTCCACTAATATCCTAGAGAACACTCATGCTTCCTAAGATTCCTTAAGCAATAAAGTTGCTGTTGAGCCTTTTTAACATCCTTTGATGAATGTAAGGTCCAAGTAAAATCTTTTGATATGTGGACTCCAAGGAACTTCCAACTGTCTATACGCTTGACCTAATCCCCACGGACAAGGACTGTTCATCTCCTCTTATAAAATCCACTACCATCTCCTTTATCTTGTTATGTATTAAGCAACAACATATTTTGATCACACCAGGATAACAGGTTCTTAACCTCCCACATGTAGGCAGTTTCATCATCCTCTTTTATCAGACCTCATTTATCACCTGCTGCAATGAAGACTCCATCTGTACTTGAAGTTTGTAGGATATTAATAGTAGCATAAAGTTCTTTCATTGCAAGATTTATATTAGCATCAAGAGGAACATAAACCATGGTAATCACAACGCAAGTGAACTCACTTGGAAGGTGCAGTTGATCGTAAGAAACTCCAGATCAGATGGACAATGTGGTTTAATGGCAGAAGTTTTTCTGCATCAAGTGTGGTTCATGTAGATGCAAACACTGCCACCACATTTTTTCCCCATAACAGTTGAAAATCTGTCAACTCTGAAGAAAATGTCTCCATCCAATTCTACTGCACAGTACAGAATAGTAACATTTAACCAGGTCTGAGAAAAAAGAATAACATTACAATCCCTTATTCTTTTCTGTGCAGAAATCCAAATTCTTAATTCAGCCATCTTGTTTGTCAATGATCTCACATTAGCTAGAAGGATACAGTATAGTGGTGATCGATAAGGGTTAAGCTGCAACCTCACTCACAGACTCCCTTGAGATAAAACAAAGGTCTCTAGTAACCCATAATGGCACTGGCTGTTCTACACAGACAAGTTTTTCTTTCATAATTGTATTAATTGGAATGAATAGGAGCAGTGATTCTCTTATATCCAAATTGTTCAGTCTAAGCAATGCCCTCTAGTGGCCAAGATTAGGTTTCATGATCATGAACATGCACTGTCATCAAGAAAAGCTATAAAAATCCATAATTAGAATTATAAGTTTCAGTCATTTATGAAGCTCTTTACTCTTTTTTTTTTTTTGCTTTGATGAAAACCCATTATTTTCTGTGGAGTTAGACCAGTCACTTAACCACAGTCATATAAAAGTTCCCATCAAAAAAGGATATCAACATCGCTCTATAATGGAAGGTAAGCCTAATAAACAAACACAGAAATGTGCAGAAAACTTTTTATTGATCTTTTATAAATTAAGGGGAATCAAAAGGTACAGGAAAATTAAATTTGTCAGTGAAACGAAAAGGTCAATATGGTCTTGATAAATATCCCCCAAATTTAAAAGTGCTAATTCACTGTTCTCTTGTGAAATGTATAATTTATTACCTAAAGCCAGCAATCTGAGCTTATGTCTATTATTTATTATTTAATGTTATTATATGACACTTTTCTATAAATTATCTATTAATCATTCTAACTGTAAAATTTCAGTAAATGGGAAATCTTGACTTATGGCTATAGGTCACTAGACTAAGACAAAATTTTCCTATTTTAACATG
Organism: Pipa parva; assembly: GCA_019650415.1. Classification (NCBI taxonomy): domain Eukaryota; kingdom Metazoa; phylum Chordata; class Amphibia; order Anura; family Pipidae; genus Pipa; species Pipa parva. The sequence continues at coordinate 7,379 of WMED01019778.1, forward strand.
TAGACTATAAACACCATCTATACATTAAGAATGCGTTTTAGTATCTAAGATACTGTACATGATGTAGCCCTTCTGTTAGTAGTTGTCCGTGTAGTAATGAGTTTTTACATGATAAAGATCATGTTTTCACTGATGGATTTAATTAATTTTGCATTTTTTATGATATTAAATAATTATTTTCTAAAGGATTGATGTGGAGTGGACAAATATAATTTATACCATCATTACAAAGTAATATTTTATCTTATTATGTGATACAAACGACAAGTTATTTTGCAAATGTAATACATTAATATAATGCAATCTAACTTGCCCCTTCAACTTGCCCCTTCAACTACATTACCTACTAACCTACTTCCTGAAGTTAAATAACACTTGTAGCAATTGAAATCAACATCTTGGAGTAAAGTAGGGCATATTGTATCAGCTTTTGGAAATTAATAAAAATACAATAAAAAAAAATAGTTGAAAATGCAAGAAACAGTACAGTAGTTCTCAGATAGAAACACATAAAGTTTAACTCTAACATTACCTTTAATCAAGTGTTCTGTACAACAGAAGTTTGCTGATTGTATGCTGTGTACAAAAATAGATGTCATTCATTTTAAAAGAAATTGAAGAGTGATTTAAATATATTTAGCAGATGTTATTTGTTTTTAGTTAGTAATATGTTTATGTAATACAGCAGGACCTAGTGAACATTCTTTTTCAAAAGAGCATATCTATTTATTAAATAGTTTCTGACATTTTGTCACGTGTCAAACAGTTTTGTTTGAGAGAGAAATTTGGAAAATATTATTGGATAGTCTTATATGCTCATGTTTTAGTTTTTCTAATCTTGTGGTATCTGTAATAGCTCTGTTATTTTTGGATTAAAAACGTAGGGCTTGTAAATTACTTTCTAAATCTTGATTATGCTACAGATCAAGCTGATAAGGCTGCAGCAGCCGAACAGCATCTGACTGGAATTAAAAGATTCTGATCCTAGTGGAACAGTTGTATGCCAGCATCAGAATGGTAATTCACTATTTTTTCTGCAAATTTCATTTCATTGTCTCCTCTTTGTTTAACTCCAAGTTTATTAAAGAAGCTTAGTTCATGGTTCATCATTATCCAAAATAAATATAATATTCACAGTGGGTTTGAAAAGTAAGATTAACAAATACATTATAGTAGAGATGTTAGCTCTACTTTAAGGTAGGACCTAAAGGCCACATAATATTGAATACTGAATAAAACATTCAGCATACTCTTGTTTCTGTTTAATAATAAAGCTTTCTAAATTACCAAACCCAAACCTTCAGAATTCAGAATTATCTGTCTTATGTTACTATTGCAAGCTGCACCAACTCATAGAACTATATGCACATCCCAGACCCCAATACATTTAATATAATATTCCACTAGAAAAGTTAAAAAGAGTTTGTGTCTTCTGGGAGGAAGACCCTCAGCCATTGTCTATATGCAGTGCAGGAATACAACTCCAATCTATTCAGATATGCATGCAAACTTTCTATTCATGAAACAGAGTGATCAGTAGGATTATAAACAATGCAAATCTAGTTAAGTGCCTTAAAGGTTGTGATTTGACAGGTCCACTTTAAGATCACACACAATTGCTACAAAAAAGCAATGCTGACATTTTCACCACCTTGAGTAATCTGTTGCCACAGACTGAATGGTACTTTTTTTTTCACTGTTCACAGAGTTAGAGATGCCATTGCTCCAAACTCAGTGCTTAATTCCACATTTTCCCATCATGCATTGAGATTGATTCAGTTGAAAAATGTAAATAAAATGCTTTATGATCAGTCTTACAAAACAACTAGTAAGAATAAGTCATTTAAAAATAGTATGCTGATTGTACAGTTACACACATTTCTGAGACTCACAGTTATTTAAAAATTTTAAACTACCTATTTTTTTTTTTGCAAAGATAAGCAACACTCTTTGCATTAATTCACTCACTAACTTCTCTCTTTTAAAACAATGCAACCTATATTTTTAAAGGAAAGGATTACACAAAACAGAGTTTTATTAGGAATGCTGCTTTTTTTTCTGACTTCAGTCACCTTAGCAACGAGGAAAAGAGAAAAATCCTCATTAGTTATGTGTTATTGATTTCGGAGCTTTCAATATTTAGGTCAGCTTTCATGCTGAGGATTAAATCATCTGCATATATTATTCAATAGATCTGTAAAGTGTTTTGGTTAGAGTGATTATACCAGTAAAGGAACTCAGGAATAATTTCATTGTTATTGTGAAAATTAATATTGTTTTATTCAAATTCATACTCTAAAGCATGAAATTATGACCCCAAGTGAATTTGATAAATTCCTGATTTCATTCTCAAAATAGATATGAGTGTTAACCCCTACAATGCTGGGATTTTTTGGGCACCAGGGTTCAAATAGACTTTAACTTGGGTGGTAACACGTACACAGAAAATTGGGTTGACACTAGAACATGAACAGGAATATGCAATCTAAAATTACTGACTGCCGTTATATTAGCATGCATCAAGTGAACAGTGTAGCAAAATGATGAGATAAGTAGATGAATAAAGAAGGCTACCAACCCTTTCTAAGATATCCTTTACTGCCAACCACAGGAAATCAAGTAGATAATTTTATTGCCACAATTTGTTTTGTGCTGGTTTTTCATCAGAGTCAAAAGACGCCTCAAGGTGTTTTGTTTCACCTTGCACCTGATGAAGGGAGTCACAGTCCCCGAAATGTTGTTTATTTTTGTGAGTATGGCACAATCAACCACTGTATTCATCATTTTCATTTGGAACATCTACTTTCTTTGATGTTTATTTGCTTGAGGATTTTGGGTGAACCCAGCGACTGTTCCATTTGGCTACAGACAAAGCTTCATTTTGATCACTTCAAGCTGGCATAAACAAATATTCCCTATGGAGTTGGTCAGACAAAGCTGAAAAAGTTTTCCTCTTAGAAGGGATGTCGATCTGCAATAGAAGATAAATATACAAAAGACACTGCAAAGTGTTAGCTGATTTATATTTATTGATAACATTTTTTTCTAGGGTGAAATTTTTTTTGTCAATCCTGTATAAATCAGTGGAATCAAAAAGTGCAGGGAAATAAAAATGAACAGCAAAACTGAGTGAAAAAAATCAAAATGGTTAAAACTGTCTTCATAAAAATCCCCCAGAGAATACAACTTTGCATTTTCTCTCTGATAGATAACGCTCTTTGATAACTTGATGTTGATCAGGATTTGTCAATCATTTTTTGAAAAAAAATGCGTTGAAAATATAATGTCACATTCAAATCTGATGAAAATGGTAAACACCCACTGTTTGTAATGTAGCCTACCCACTCCTCCAAGCACTGTCCAATAGTGAGAAAGCTAAATTTTCTAGGAGGTCCCCAACATTTTCCTTGACCATTAAATTAAACCTACATTAGCATTAAAACCAACTAAATGTCATTTAATGTCTGCATAAAGTTTGGTTCCAGAAATTGTATACAACTTCTACTGTACCCAGTGCAATTAGCTCTTTCTTAGTGACTGCTAAATTCTTACTAATCAGCCACTGTTATTTTAAATTGCGGTAGAAAAAAATATGGCAGTTAGAAATTAGATTAGTTCTGCACATGCCTTATAAATAACCACCATGTAATGTGTTTAAGATTGAGTGCTGTTTTATATCCTCAGTTTCCATGGTTTTGGATTTCTTTTTGTTTTCTTTCTCTATCTTAAATATTACATAACAATGCTTCACTTGCCCCATGAATGTATATGTATTTTTCATTCTTTCTTGTACTTGTAGATCATAATACGTACAGCAACAGATAGTAGAAAAGACAATATTTCACATAAAAAGTAATGATTTTTTTGACAGAAATGAGTGAGTATGACCTTGGAAGTCAGTGTATTACTGCACTACATTTAAATCCCAAGCTAGGCAATAAAAAACTCTGCCCCAGAGGCTGCTAAACTCACATTGCACAGGTTTACCTGCTTATAGATTTTCTGTCATCAACAATAAACACAGAAAGTAAGAGATTTCATACATAATGGGGCCAGAATTGTTATCACACACAATCTGAAAGAACATTTCATCATGAATTTGTGTAATGTCAACAAAATGATTTGCAGACTGTATCTTTAGTAAATATCCCAAAAAGGTATTTATTGAATTTAAATAGGATGGTCGCGTAACTACTTACAATAAAGATAACTCAAGATACAATTAATGGACCTTATATATAGCATAAGGATTATTGTACTAGTTAAAAGTTAGAAAACCAATGTAGTTGGGGAGACTGATGCCTCTAAAATCATACCTGCAGCTAGACTTTTTTATAATTATGGCCAGCCTTTTGCTTTGGGTCTGTGTTCTTTGCATGTGTATCCTGCAGGGCAAACAGATTACAGATGTCAGATTACAATTAATCCAGATAAGTGGCATGCAGTAGAACAGTAGAATATTTGGCTATTGTTAACCTGGATTGTAAAGGAGAAACTTATATTTGAAGTGTTTCCTTGTTATGAATTTAGAATCAAATAACTAACCTTCCCCCCAACTTGCTATTGAGATTTTATCCATATACAGCCATGCAGTGAACATCTTAATTCATTTACATTTAGCCCTGCATTGTATGTATTTTATATAATAAATTATATTACATATTGTATAATATTGTATAATAAGCAGGCTGTATGCCTAATTACACAATTCCACAAGAAGTGAAGAAATCCAGTACATAACCATAGTAAGGTGTTGAATTGGTTGCAAATTCATCACATTGCAGAAAATAACAAAACTTGATGAGTACGCAAAGCTGGAGAAGTAGCAAGTAGCTGGAAAAGTAGCAAGTAGCTGGAGAAGTAACAAGTGGCTGGAAAAGTAGCAAGTAGCTAGAGAAGTAGCAAGTGGCTGGAGAAGTAGCAAGTAGCTGGAGAAGTAGCAAGTAGCTGGAG
>WMED01019779.1:0-12330 GCA_019650415.1 Pipa parva
CTTTGTTTTTATGTAATTATTTCAAAATGTGTCTACTCTTGCCTTCCTGTCTTTTGACCAATTATCCTATAGATTAATTCACAGCCTACCAAAGCCCCTAACAGCATTTATCTGCCTATATATAAAGCTTTTAGGTTTAATCTGACATTTCCTGAGCAAGGAGTTACTTGCATAGGGTTTCCTGAGAGCTTAATCACCTCCAGATCTGTAATATTTCAATTGAGGAATTAAGTGGTTCCTGTCTGATCCAGTTTACTTCTGCTTTTGGTCTGATCCATTCCCCTTCTTCATTGGTTCCTGTCTAACCCATTCTCCTGCTTTAGTGATCTGTGCCTGCAGCTACCGAGTATTGAGGATACCCTAGGGCAAGGGCTTGTGGGAACAACACAGTGAAGTCCAAGTTGCCTTGTTGGAATGCTAGTGTAGTGAATATCGGGGTGTTTATTAAATTCCACACCCCTGATGAAGCCTCTGCCAACCTCCACTGGCCAGTGAACCTACTATAATGGCCACAACTAACAGCTAAAAAAGAAAATGTCAACAATTAGATCTACTGTATAATTAAGTTTTGGGTTATTAATCGAATAGTCCAAACAATTGTTATGCTCATTCACAACATCACAAAGTTATCCACCTCTTTGGATCACAAATATGAAGGCTAGTCAGGTCTTGTCTTGTGTACAAAGTATAAAAGAATTCAGCCAACTTTTTATCCCTTATAATCCAGTTGGTACAGAAACTGAACACAGCATTGGTAGTTCAACTGATAGTGAGAAGCTTAAGTAAAAAGGCGGCTAGGGTAAGTGAAAAAGGTTCACCTAATATAAGACTGTATATCAAAATTATTAAGTACAATTTTATAAAGCTTGGGAAAGTCGATTTCGAACTTCTAAAGTTTTATCAATGTAAAAAAAATGGATGCCCGATCAAATAATATCAATCAATACTTTTCAATTGTTTTTACCGATCAAAACTTTTCGTTTGGATTTTTCGATGGAAAGGTAGTCATACTTTACATTAGTAGTATGGCTACCTTTTCATTGAAAAACTAGATTGAAAGTTTCGATCAGTAAAATCAATTGAAAAGTATTGATCGGTGTTTAAAGTATGGCTACCTTTCCATTGAAAAATCCGATCGAAAAGTTTTGATCTGTAAAATTGATTGAAAAGTATCGATTGATCATTTTCAATCGGGCACCCATTTTTTTTTAGATCAATAAAACTCGAGAAGATCTTAATCGACTTTCTCAAGCTTTATAAATTTCGCCCTATATAGAATGAGTAAACATGTACATTATATAAAAGTTTATCATCTTTAGCCCTCAGTTATCTGACATACGTGAATATTTTTTGGAAAACATACAGGATAGTTTTCCTTCTAGATGGACTGACTTGCTTGTGCTCAGCTATAACAAGCCTCAAAGCATAGTTTTTATTTAAGAACTGAAGTTGAGAAAACATAGTAGATGACTCGTTACTCGTTAGTTACTATAGCTCACAGGATTTCACCAGCAAAGACACTGCTTTTTTTTTTAAAGTGCCAATTTTGGAATAGCCTTTTAAAAATGGATAAAGCGAAGCAGATTATTTTATAAAGAAAATATAACACCTATGATACATTATGGTTTAGTGAAACAGTGAACAATATATTTTTTGCAGGTTTTAACACTGTTTATAAAATATTTTTTATTTTGTACCAAGTATTTTTGTTTTGTTTTGTTTTTCAGCATCTAAATTATTTCTGTCATTCAGGTGGTAACTATAACAGTGTCTTGCAACCAGCTGTCTGAGCTAAAGACCAGCTAAGGTATTTAAATAAAAGCAGGCAGAATGGTCAGGTATGACTAATTCTTAATGCTGATGGTAAATTTGTATGGCCAAAATAGTTATGTGGGGGTGTGAATCCTACAGAACTAAAATGTTTTCTGCTAAGTGTTCCTGGCCCTTGAAAAAAGTACTTTACAGCTCTTATCACTCTCAAAAAACAAAACCACCACAAGAAAGAATTCCTGATTTTACCTTTTAATAAATAGTCAGCTGGCAAAAGCTTTTACTATTTTTTTTTTACTTGCAAACCAATTATGTGAAGGTATTATGCTGTGTTGGGTACAATGGAGAATTTACATAATACAACTAAAGGAATATTTTGTAAGAAAATGTTTCAAAATATTGCAAGGCATTTTACTATATTTTAATAGTACTTTTTAATTTAAATTTCTTGCCAATAGAGGCAAAAGGTTAGCAAAGGTTTAATTAGAGGGTGGTGTTAACTCTCATGTGGATACATCCAGGAGCAATGGTGTATTTGACATAAGAAGCCTATTGTTGATGAATAAGAATTACAGTATTAGGCTTTGCTGCTGTTAACCAAGACACAACAAATAATTGGTGTACAATCTGTGAGGCGAAGACCAAGTTATTTATCAAAGTGAGAATTTGTCTGTCGAAGTGAATTCTCATCACTTTGGGTGGCTACGCTCTGATTCTCTACTCCTTATTGACTAGACAGCGGATTCCCATAGCAAAGTCTCAACCGTGTCAGTAGCAGTCTAGTCTATTGTGTAATTTACGGCCATCTTTAACTGGTAAATTCACCACATTGCAGAGTTTGCTAAATACCTGAATATGAGGAAGTGGCGAATTCTCACCTTTACATGACTATTCAAACTTTGATAAATAACCCCTTGTAGTGGAAAACTCTTTGAACATTTTTTTTTTTGAAGTGACAAAATGCCAAGTTATAGATGTGTGAAAAAGCTGATTTGAACTTGCTTCTTAAAGAAGAGCTAAAGCTCATTTTCAATAGGGTGATTACAAAAGGGGAGGGGTGAAATAGTTACCAATGTGAGAGATATAGTTTGATAAAATTGTATCTTAAACTTAGGTTTGGCTTGTAATGCCATCTGGTAGCAATATATGTAAGCAGCATGTGTTGCCTTGAATCTATATATGGGCATTTACTCAGCTCTATATATGGACATTTACTTGAATCTATTTGTTCTTTGTTCTCACTGTGAATGATGGTTGGGCTTGTAGCTGGGGGGGTTAACAGAGTAAGCACCAATGAACTCAGGGGTCAATTAGCATGAAACACTCCCAGCTATGTAGATAGCCATTTACAATGCTACTAGCCAATGTTAACACCACCCTTTTCTTGTGTGCCATATATGGTATATACTGTAGTTTGGTGTAAGAGATAATAAAGTCAGAAGGTTTTCATTGATACCAATGCTTTGGTATTGTGTGAATTTCTATGAGCGCTCATATTACATTCTCATATAATTTGAAAACCGCACAAAGAGGACAAAAATTGCTTTATTAGAGATGACACCAATCACATAACTGCTCTAGAGCAGAGGTCCCCAACCTTTTTTGCACAAGGGACCGGCTTTAAGCAAGGCCAGTTTTCCATGGCCCGGTGGGGTGGGGGTGGGGCAGGGGTGGAACTTTGGTCATATGGGGGCGTGGTTATAGGGGTGGAGCTTAGCAGCGCTACACACTTAACACCGGAGCTGCGTCAATGAGGCCAGTCTGCTGCCCCGCCCCGGCACGCCCCACATAACATGTTCTGTCGGGGGCAAGTCAGTGAGGAGAGCCTGCCGCCCCACCCTGAAAAACCCCAACGGCCCGGTCCTGGTCTGCGGACCGGCGGTTGGGGACTTCTGCTCTAGAGTGCTGGCTCTTGCTTCAAGATAGTCTTTTTCTTCTGTTCCAGCACTGTGATCCTATTAATTTCCTGCATGTATGTATAATTTTATTTATAAAGCATCACAAATTTACATAGCACTGTACAATTCAGGCAGCGCTGTACAATTCTTCCTCTTCAGTATTGGTGATTGTTTTACTTTGCGCATGCTCAGCAGAAAAAAATTGTGATGTTGAAAAGTAGGTGAACTAGAAGAGGACTGAGTTTCTGCAACAGAAGAAAAGATCTGTAAACTCTTGAAATAGGAGGCAGAGCTGGAGTGAAAGAGGTGTTCGATAAGTATTTCCTCCCTCCAGTCTTAATAATCACCACTAGAGATAGCTAGTTCTCCTTTAAAGTCATGAATTTGGGCATATGGCAGGGATTTTGGTGCTATCTACTATACATTGAATGCATTCCAATCCATAATCCCTATATCTATTAGTTCCAGTATAATATACAAAATATATTTCATTGCTCCACTGATACTTTACACAGAATATACTATTCCATCTTTGGGGATCTTTGGGAGGACACAGGGTAAATACTAAATATATTGAATTATATTCTAGTTTACTTTGCTCATACTAGTATATGCTTTTATAAAAGCTTAATTTTCTTAAAAGATTAAATGCTTTTAAGAAATGCACTGTTACTAATGAATGTCAAGGTTAATTGTGAAGAATGGTTAGAAGATTCTGTATAAATCATCTACTAATGATGTGTCCTGATTGCAGTTATTGTTCACAGTAGCTAACGTAGTTTGCTCATATGCAACCTCAGCATCTTTCAGATTTCAAGCCGAGTTACTTAAAAGCCAGGCAGTTACAGTTCAGGCTCATATCTTTGTTGTACTGTGTTTATTTACATTCCCTGAATAATATTGTATTTTGCCAAATTCTATACAACATATAGATGTTATCAGGTGTTGTTGGGGTGGTTGTTTTCTTCTAACTCCATATTTGAATAAATCATTTCCTCTACAGTCAAATTTAAAGAGAATATCAAATATATAATAAATATTATATATTTCTTTTTTAATCTCAATACAATTGTATTATAATATTTTTTTTCTTTTGTTTTCCTATTCTTCCTTTATAATTATTGTGTTGCCAGTAATTAAGAACATGCGCATTTTGGAAAATATATTGAAATAATTAAAAAGTTAACGTTTACGTCCACTAATGACATTTTCTTAAAATCCATACTGTTAATGCGACAAAAGTGAGGAGCTGGATGGAAAGAAAGCAGGATAAAGATCTTTGAATATCAGAAGGAGGAATCTGTAAATAATTTGTATGTTAATAGACAGCCAACAAGTGTACAGATAATGTAAGGATATTGCTGATTTCTTGGGCGAGAGAAAGATAATTTTAGTAGAAAAATGCTGATATTAGGATCTGCAAAAAATCTCAGCTTGCATGAAATCTTTTCTATTTATTTCTCTTTCCTTTTTGGAAGCTAATTATATCCTCCTGTTAACAATTTTTGTGGATTTCAGCACTGTATCACTCATTTATCATAGAGGTGCAGATAAAGCTTTCATCTAGTACCTTTAAAGCCAAAGACATGTAAAGTTTGCTACCAAAGCGCTGATTATGAACAAGTTCTTTGACTGGCCGGTGATTGCTCCTATCATTGAGTACATAAAATAATGTACCACAGTTAATTTGGACATGTTTTACAGGCATGAAATGGTAACCCTAACTAAGGTTCCCAGTTCATCCCTTTTAAATCACATACATGAAATTCATGTTGCAGTTCTGATTGCACATCAACAAGAGAGGGTGCATTGATGATGTCACACACTCTCATGTGACTATTAGGAAATGCCGATGTGGGGTTTCACAAGGAAAGTGACTGCAGAGGAAAGTGAACCTCAGATGGACTGCCTGAACCAGACACTGTAGAGTCGCCGGCAGAGAAATGAGATGGAGTCTGCAACAAGGAAGTGCTAGACAGCGCATCTTTACAGGTAAAAGAGTGTGCTTTTTGGCCAAAATTGAAAAAAAAAAATCACATTTACTAAAAGTTAGTAATTAGCATAAATTAGCAAATGTGTTTTTTTTTTTCAATTTTGGCTGGAGTGTTCCTTTAAAGTGCTGAGATCTGATTTACATTTAAGAAATCATGAGCTACTGCACAGTATTGTTTCCTAACAGTACAGGCCAGGCATCCATTTTGTTATTTTAGATACACCCATCCCTCAATTGTGAAAAATGTGTTCAAGGGAAAACCAAAACAGTGGACGTGCATTTTATGTGCTATATAAATATTGTTTAAAAGTAAATGACATAATATATAGTCTACAAATATATAAATCCAGCCAGTTGGAATAGTATTACCAGTAATTGCTACCTTTACCTTGGGTTTCCTAACCAGTTCACTATAAAGAAAGTATAGAAGGAAAAAAAGAATGTTATAAAAAACATGGCAAATTCCAAAATGTAGTAAAGTCTAAGTGTTGTGTCCAAAACGCTTCCCTCTTAAGGAAAATAATTTTAAGATCACTTCATTCTTTAGCTAAAACGTTTTCTAGCTCTTGTCAGTGTAATACCAAAACACTATGATGATCATGAATGTTATACTAATGTCAACTCTTTTTTACATTTGTCAGTGCCTTCATAATGGAGTTTTTTTTTTTCAAATTGAAAAAAAGAAAATTATGCTTTTTATGTTCATTGATTTTTTTTCTTACATTTTCTTTTCTAATTTGAGCACATAAGACAATACATAATTATTTCTCTGGTACAGGTGACAAAATCCTGTATATTTGTGTCTTGGGTAGGTTGGCTACATTTTTCCCCTCTGATCTCACTACCCAAAAACAAATTAAGCATTGTGCTGTCCTACCTTGATATACTTAATCTTTTATGTGAGCAAATCAATTAATTATGCCTCCTGCATAGTGCTTCTGTGTATTTCTTCCTAGTCGAGTGGATACAGCATTCTTTCGCCACTCACATGATGGTCAAAATTAATAGTTAATGAAGTGCCATAGGCAGTTACATTACTTACAGCTAATGGTGTACACTGTCAGTAGAAATAGCATGCTGATACTGGGTGTGAGAGAGACCAAATCCATATAAAAAGAAAGTCAATGTTTCAGCCCTTTCTTTAAGAATTAAAAAAAAAAAGTGGATGACAGCTTAAAGTTTTTCATTGGGTATTTGGAATTGTATGTTTTCTTGGGGTGACTTTTGACTCTGCTCTTTCCTTCTCTAAACACATCTCTACCAATGCTACAACCTGTCGATTTTTCCTTTGCAACATTGCCAAGATTCAACCCTTTCTCTCTCACTCCACTGCTAACACCCTCATGCATGCTCCTGTCCTATCCCACCTGGTCTACTGCAATGTTCTTCTATCTGGCCTTTCATCTTCCCACCTCTTCCCACTCCAGTCTGTTCTAAATTCTGCTGCCAGAATTCTCTCCTTATCTCTGCAGAGAGGACAGCCTTTTTCCCAATCTCCCTCTGCTCCTTGGCTCCCCGTAAGAAAATGAATCATTTACAGTGTTCTCCTTTTCACATTTAAGGCACTTCACTTAGTAGCCCTTCCCTATATTTTTTCACTTGTATTCCCATACATTCCTCAACGTCAACTGTTCTCCTCCCAATGCAACCAGCTTTGCATACCACACACCAATACTGCCCTTTCTCATCTTAAACCATTTCCTCTCTCTGCCACCCACATTTGGAATTCTATACCCCTTTATCTTCTCCAGGAATATTCCTTCTGCACCCTTAAAAGCAAACTGACCTTTTGGAGCACTAGCACTGATATTTATCAATGAGTTCTATGTATTAAATCCTTAATTAGTTACTTATGCTAAATACTTGTATTTATTTATTGATGTCTTTCAACACATTGTTGCAGCTCTTAGTGACCTTCTATCTGAATATGTAAGTCTTCCTCCCATTTAGACTGTAAGCTCTATGGGGTAGGGACCTCCAACCACTTGTGTCAACCACCCACAAACTAGCACTTAGGGGGTAATTCAGCATAGTGTGAAGTGAGCTCCAGATCCTTCGCATCACTTCGCACACACTGTTATGCGCTCGTTGATGTCTTGCACACGGACATCAGCGAACGCTTTAAAGGGATTCCAGTCTCGGCGAGAGCACTCGAGTTGCCTAGCGACACTTGAATCCTTTTAAAGCGTTCACTGATGTCCGCGTGCAGAACATCTGTGAGCGCATAACAGTGTGTGCGAAGTGATGCGAAGGATCCGGAGGTCACTTCGCACTATGCTGAACTACCCCCTTAAAATGAAGTATCCTTGTGATATTTTACTTGTATTGTTTAATGCACTTTTCCCAAGTCTGTATTATATTTCTATTGCTGAATTGTACAGCGTTGTGTAAATTTGTGGTGCTTTATAAATAAAATTATTCATACATTTGGAATTATCCTGTTAGTCAATTCCTTAACTCAACATTCCAAACTGAACTGCTGAACAGGAAGTGGCTGAGAGGGAAGGAGCCTCAGTACCAAACTGGTCCTAAATTGTGAAGGATGGAAATAAATAAATAATTTATACTTCAAAAAGCATTTATTTAACAATGCCAAATAGACTATTGGTGACTAAACTGTTAATTTAAATGAGTTTTAAGCCCTGCTTTACTAAAACAAGAAGGTATTTTCATAAATTGTAAGACTCATATTCAAGTAAAAAAGAGAAACAATTTTAGGGTACCTGGAATAATAAACACTTCTGTCTATGTTTCCCTACAAATATAAACACTAACTTGTGTATAACAAGAGGCTAGACATATAAGAAATATAAACCATTTCTGTATCTTATTGGGTCAATTCTTAACATGCTTGTGAAGCAACCCATTCAGCAACAGGACTCCATTCCCTATATTTCACATTTACTATTAGCAAAGATAGGTAGAAATTAAACTGGAATTAGCAACCTAATGAGTACAGAACACAGGCATCCTACCACCTTAAGGAATCAATTGCAAGAATTACTTTTTCAAGGGTAAAACTGCTGATTCTCTAAGATAAATGAGGTGATTCCTCAAAGAGCAAATTGGTCCACAGCAAAATAAATGTCACTGATATTGCATATTCAGCAGACACTGTGTATGGGTTTTCAACAAATTGGTGCCTACTACTGAACAATTATTTGAGTGCATATTTATATACAAAGTATTAAAAGGGCACTACTTTATACTAAGCCAATTCCTGACACAAATAGTTCAAAAACTTTTAGGGAAGAATTAATACTTTCCATTTGTTTCAATATTTAGTTCTAAAGAGAGCTGACATTTTTTCCACCTCATCTCCCCCTCCCCTTTCTCTTTTGCAAGTTAGGCAACATGGGAAGAAAAAGGTGCATGACTGCTATTGGTTAAGCAGTGTGCTGAGCTTTTGGCCTCATAAATTAAGTTTGTTTATGTTTGGGAAAACCAACTTGTGCACATGTGCTAAGTAATAAATAGGGCAAAAAATGTCCAGGAAAGGGTACTTTTTCATGAAAAACTGGCCAGTACATGTCTCACAAACACATTTCCTTGTGTGGGAGTTTTGAAAATCTGCTTAATCAATCATCCTGCTTCAGATGAAACTACTACTAGGGAGAAACACTTCTCACTAAGGGGATAATTCATTAAGAAGCGAAGTAAGCTACAATCCGTTTGGCTCACTTCGCTAATAGTAGTATGCGCATGCTGATGTCCTGTATGTGAACATCAGCATGCGCATTAAAGGGATTCCCGTCTCAGCGAGGCAACTCTTTTGCTCTATCGTGCTGCATATTGTAAACCGGGATCTGTGATATGTGAAAAAAAACACCATAGGCACACTTGGCCAATGATAAAAATAAATGTATAGTCCAGTTTATTATCCAGTACACAAAAGTCGTTTCCACAATACAAGATTTTCCAGATCACAAAAAAAATATGCTTTTCTTCATCCCAAAAATAAATCAATCAATGTTTTCCAGAATCACTGGTTAATATCAGAAGACACAAAACACTTTTATATTTTTACCAGTTTGGGTGATCAGAAGAGGTCCACGCCCAAGCTGCAACAGATTGTCTGATTTTCTCAGTCTCTTTCTCTCTCTCTCTAGCTAGCACAGCTTTTACCTGCTTTAATCAGGTCAGTTTAGCTCATTAGGGAGAAACTCTGAGATGGAGTGCAGGAGTGGCCTTCCCTACCAAGCTCTTCAGCCACTCCTAAATCCTGGTGCCAAAATCCAGTTAAAGAACAACACTGGCAGTTTAATACTGCCAGGCACGGCTCTTACCAGTATTTCTATGACACTGCTACCAATAACCACATTGGCACATACACTCCATTGACCACTCTTCCATTCAAAGGCTTACAATATGTAAAGATGTAATTTGACTATAGTTCTCCTTTAAGTAGGCAAAAACCAGCAACAAGGTATAGCCTAATTAAGGCCACCACTATCACATTGTTGTCCCCTCTATATTTCCGTATGTCCCAGTTGGGTTGGGAGAAGGTGGTTCTATGGACTCTTCCTATCTTTACAATACCAACATATTTGTAACACCAAATTTCTTCCCTGCTGCACTTCAATGCAGCTTTGCAGCACTTCACAATGTTTTCATATACATATAGAAAATGTACATCCCCAGGTACCTTTCTCCGTATGGTTAGGCAGCAACACTAATTGCACAGTGCAGGTCATTCGGCCAAAACGTCATCACGCGGTGCGTGGTGACATCAGCGCCGGGGGTCGCGGCCTCATATAGGTTGAGAACTGCTGGACTAGTGTATTATAATTTTCCTGGGTCATGATCTATTCATAAACTCCTGCCTATTTTCTTTCTCCTTTTCTTTCCTCATTCTCGACAAACCTTCGGCAAAGAGATTATTGCGATACTGTTAATGTCACTATGTTAGCCAGTCCAAGTAGCAGCCATGTGTTGATAGCAAACTGCTGGGGCAAGCAAGTGTAAGTCATAGAGGGTTATAATTAATGTTTTAGTGGATTAAGGACATGAACTATTCTTAAGACTGTGCACATATGTGCAGTATCCAAAACAACATTGTTCAACATACTCATTTGCCAGAATAGTAAATTTGTCAACACTTCCATTGAGCTGATCCCAAAGCAAAATGCATTCACTTCTCTCTGTTAAATCTGTTTTGTATTTAAGGGCCAGGAAATGTTCTTTCTTAGTCTTTTTTTTTTAAAGGGATAAATTGCATTCCATGTACTTGTTTCCATCCTGCTGTGAAACCATATAAATAAAAATTTGAATCTTTTGCTATCTTAACTTTCTTTTCATGTCATAGTACCTTATCTTTTAAGCATTCTGCTGATTTAAAATTGAAACTGAAGCATTTCCAGTCCAGCACTTATATGTCAAAACCTTCCTATCACACTGTATATCTCAATACTAAGCACGCTGGGAATATACCTTTGGCACAGATAAAGTTGTCAGGATTTCCTACTGTGCCTTACAAAAATTGATTTTATCCCAAAGGAAATATTTACTTGTCATTCAGGAATTTTTTTTTTCTTCATGCAGATGGTCAATTTTATACATACTTGTACTAAAGAATTGCCAAACAGAAATTAATGGGGATATTATGTCCATTTATTACTATAATAGTAGAAAATGAGAATGTTACTAACAAAATGTTTATGTATCAGGCAGATTTTCCAAAGAACTGCTTTTTTTTAGCGGTGCCTGTTCTACTAAGTGCTAGAAAAATTCAGGGACATTTTGTTGGCAGACTCTTGAATTCAGGAGTTAATTGATATTACAGAACATGCATCCTTATCCTTCTGAAAAAGTTAGATTAAAAGAAAACATCTTTTTGGCCTCCTTGGTTAACTGTTCATCTGACTGAGAAATGTAATGCATGAACCACAGTTATTATTACTTCATAACAGTAATGTGTGTTCTAAGTATTCATTTACAGTGATAGATATTTTCCTCTGTTTAATTGCTCAAGTAATCTACTGTTCCTGCTCAGAGTAATGTTTTTATTGGAACTGTGTTTTGCACAGGGATACTTCATTTCCAGGATATTCAACCTGTGGTTCACTAGTTGTTGATGAACTACATATGCCCAATTCCCTACAATACAACAGCAGTTTATAGGCTACTACAATGTTGTTTTTTTTTAAGTTTCAGTTTATGAGGACATAAATCAGCAAGGCTCACATTGTGGCACTGCTGCTTAACAGCTGTGGGGATGCAGTAAGTTAAGAGTCAGGTACAGATGGAGGGTATCATATTTAACAGCCCTGAAAGGATTTTGTTTTGAGTGATTAGCCATGTATTAATGTACAAATAATATCATCCTATTATAGGGAAACACTTTATATAAATACCTAGGAAGGTGCGTAAATATTTACTATTGCAATGCTACTGTTATAAAGCATATACCATATGCTCATATATACCATATGCTTGATTTATCTCCATTGGGCACAAGTTATTCTCCTAATTATCCTATTATCCTAACTATTGGAGAATATGGTATCACACATACAGATTTAGTAACACTCAGGGGGTAATTCACCATAGTGCGAAGTGAGGTCCAGATCCTTCGCCTCACTTTGCACTGACTGTTATGCTCTTGCTGATGTCCTGCATGTGGATATCCGAGAGCACTTTAAAGGGATTCCAGTCTTGGCGAAGCGACTC
>WMED01019781.1:0-12330 GCA_019650415.1 Pipa parva
CGCATTCACATTGTGATCTCTTCTGCATAAAGATGAGACCACGGTGTCATTAAAGCTTGTCACATTTACCTATTAAGTTAGTCATTAAAAGGTATTCATTTTACCATTTTCTGGGATTGCAGAAACATTTATGATATTTTAAGGAACAATCTTTTACAACATAAACAACCAGAAAAAGAAAACCATGTACTTCTGGGTGTGACCTAGAATCCACAAGTGGCCCTGCCCAACATATTAAACACTTATTACCTATTCTGTACAGGGATGAGTGGCTAAAATTGAAATATTTAGACCTGTGCTGAGTATATTTTTTAAAGCTCCCTCTTTTAAAAGATGATATTGGCCTGTATTTCTATGTATCTTCTGGGAATGATCTATGTTTTCAGTTGCAAATCAATCTGTCTAAATGAGTTTAAAACCAAGAATATCAGGCTCCTAATAATGCACATCACTAAAATCATTATCTTTCACTGAAAGCCACCTAACACATCAGTTTAAATTGACACATTTTATTGCAAGGTTGTGAACCTTCACAATTTGTAGACTATTCTAATCTTGCTAAATCAATATTGGTATCTTGGCTTTTAGGTCCTTTTTTTTTTTTTAGTTGAAAAAATGTATGGCAATAATAGATTTTATTTAAATTCTAGTTGTTAACCTCCACATTCAATATAGTTCCAGCATTAAGCGAACGATTTATACAAAGAACAGGCAACCTATATTATATCCTTCAACAGTTCCCATTATCTCCATAGTAGTTTTGGGGTTTGGGGGATGCTACAAATTTGTCATCAGCTGAAGTGTTGTTTTTTTTTTCGAATACTTCGAGATATATTTATAAAAACCATTTCAACCTTTTCGATGAGTTCCACAGAGTTTCTCTGTTTTTCCTGGTCATTTTAATTTTGCTATAATTTCAATTCTGATGATTTATACAGGCTCTGAAAAAATGTTGCTGTTTTTCTCTGAATGTGACTAAGTTAAAAGACTAGCTCCTTAGGAAATAATGGTATAAATCAACCTGAGGCCGGGAAACACTTTTGGTTGATAAAATTTGCTTTTAACGGCCTTAGGAGAAAATGGCAAAATTCATAAAATAAGGTTGCTTCTCCACCATTAATTGGACAAAGATTTTTTTTTTTAATAAATAACCTTCGTACTAATGTTGTGTTAACACAACTGAAAATACATACTTACCTTACAAGATAACAGATGTAAAAATGTATACTGAAAAAGTATAAGGTGCACTCCTGTTAGGAATCATTTTGTTTTACTGCATTGTATTCTGCTGTAGGTCGGAGATTTTTCATTCTAAGGCAATTGTTATCAAATGAGTAATTGTGACCATATCTAACAAACTCTGCAACTGTTAACATCAGTTTTTCAGTGAAATTGGAAATCTCTGGAGCATGTCAGCAAAGTGATATTAGAAAGAAAATGCACAAACATTGTATCTGTATATTAAAAAGAAATCATTTATTTACCATGGAGGTAGACCTATGGTAGTATAAAAGGCCATTTTTTAACGGAAGAAGTGATTTTGTTAGAGAAGACTAATCATGCTGCATAAAAGAATATGTAGAATGTGTTTTGCATAATTAAAATCTTTCCTTACAAAGAAAGCTTTATGTTTGAAAACTAGTAACATGAATATGCTCCATAAAAGAGATGAAATCCAGCTCTTGTAACACCACATTCCTCCAAAGGGAAAACATTTTTCCATTTAAATCTCAGCTGGGTTAATAGGCCATGTCCTTTCACTCTATCCATGGCTTCCTCCACTCTATCTGGGTAGAGTATAAATCAGCAGAAGAAAAGAACAAGGTAACATGGGAAGCATGGCAGGAGATAATGGGGAATTTAGTTTACATGCGTATTATGTCATGACTTGGATAAAAGTTTTTGTGCATTGAAACTTGGCTGTTGAAAACATAATTTTTACTTGGCTAATGAGCACATTGTTTTATAATTTATTGGATGTGCCAATAAGGAAATAATACACAATAGCATATTAGAACTGTACAGTAGTACTTGAAACCATTGTAGATTCATTGTCACACACTGATTTTGTTGTGGTGAATAAACACCTACATTATCTTCACAACAACATTATAATTCCTAACTTATCTGCTTCTGTCTGTTGCATCACAGTCGTTTTCCCCCTTTAAAAAAAATTCAGACTAAAGTGTGAATTCACCTGCTGAATTCACTTCGCTACAATTCAAGTCACCAAAATAGTAGTAAGTTCACTTCTCCTTATTGACTAAGTGGAGAATACATTTGTCAATCAGGTGCACAGTAGCAAATGCTGTTAGATATGTAGCATGGCGTAGTCAAGCAGATATATGTAAGATGAGAGGTCATGCGGAGTGGTGTGAATTCAAGTCAAGGGCAGTGACATCAGTCTCACGATATCCGATTAACTGTATTCTGTTAATATTCTATTTCTATGTCACCTTGTCCCTAGGTCATAATGTCATTTAGTCATAGTCACCATTGTCACTTTTGAATGAATAGTTACCTTATGCAACACTGTAGCCCTGCCATCAACCCCCCAATTCTCCACTCTGAAGTGGCAAAGTCAATCAGGTGAATTGTGAGCTGTTCCCCTAGTCACATTCACACCTTTGACACACTCCCCATTTTAGTCAACTGTAGAAGTACCTGTACACACGCATGCAAAATCATGCTTAAAGCTCCATAAGATTGTACCTCGCATAGTTGCTCAAACTGGTGACATATTCACTACTTCACAGGCTTGGCTTAATAAGCAAAATATGGGGAAGTAAAGAGCATACACGAATTCACGGCTCTACGTGACTATTCGGACTTTAGTCAATGAGTGCTCTCAGTCCCTCAGGAGATGATGTCATTTAGTTTTTTAAGGAGATGAAACAAAAGAGAACAGAATTAAGAACACAGACTGCTAGGATGACTTGGTGAAGCAGGATCAAAAGTGCCAGTCCTTGGGTCTGAAAAACTGGTAAATGGCAGGGGTGGCTTTATTGATGCATAAACAGGGACTATGTATCTTCTCCTGGAACTCAAGAAATAATTGTAGGCTTGTAAGATAGCACTAAGTTACAGTTCTTAAGAGCATAAATGATGGATACACTGCAATAAATTTATTGTACACTTAGCCCATTTATTGTGCACAGTAACAGTTCAAAAATTACATTTGGAGGAACATACCCACCATAGAGCAAGCATGTCCTATTTAAAAAATTGTTGAATTTTTTGAATTAACTTTTTATGTACATAATGAATGGGCTTAGTACCTTAAAAATATTTTTGTGTGCGCTCCTTACTATTTTGTGATCATATTGCAATGTTGGAAACTGGCCAGGCATACTAGGGAGCAGTACAGAGCAAGTGGAGTTTTCCCATAAAGTACAGAGCTGTTTGTAACAAAGCTATGATAAGGACCAAACTCAGTTATGATTATTGTAACAGTGGTGAGTATGGGGATCAGTTATTGAGTCCCTAGTGTAATACTCGTACACAGATTTTACTTACCAATTTAGGGATACAAGTTTCTGTCTGTTAAAAGAGACTGCATCTTTACATTTACACCCTATTTGGAGTAATGCCTAGTCCTGTCTTATAATAATGAAGTAAGCTAGCTTTCTTCCAGCAGTAAAACAGCCAAGATATTGTGTAATGATCAATATTTTTCTCATTTTGTCTTTACACCTTTCTATACTCATAGACTCATTTTGTCACTTTCTCATTCTAAACTGACAATATTGCCTTTCAATGCTGTGCATAAATTCCAACAAATACCAACTGTTCTTCCAGCAAATGGCTCTTATACTAGTAACATACATAAAAAAAACAAAGTAATATCAAACTTTTAGCTTTTGTGTGCATATTGAGGCCTCAGATACCAGAGTTTATGACATAATGTATTATATTGAACATCACATGAGTAATAACAAGCAGCCTGCTGTTTCCTACATTCTGAAGCTAGTCACTCCTAGGAAGGGAAGAAAGAAAATTGTTTCTTACTTGTCACTTTCTAAATCTAATGTCTGGACGCACAAACCAAGAAAGACCATATGCCTTTTTTATTCTATAAAAGGCCATTTTGGTGTCCCTGACTCAGCTGCAAGTGAAAATTACAGAGAGTTTCAATTGTCAATAATACATTGAAATAATTTTTAGCACTTTCTTTGGGTGAGATCATCAATTCAGTTGATGTTCAGTATCGCTTGTATGCAGATGATACCCAAATTTACTTATCCTCTACTGTTCTAACACCTGAGATAGAGATTCACGTTTCTAGCTCTTTCCCTGCAATCTCCTTGTAGATGGCTAAACGCCAGCTCAAATTAAATCTTGTGAAAATGGAACTGATTATCTTTCCATCCAAACCTGGACCCGCTCCTACCTTTTCCATCCTCATTGATGGTGCCACCATCAACCTTGTAACATCTGTATGTTGTCTTGGGGTAACTTTTGACTCTGCTCTTTCCTTCTCTAAACACATCTCCACCACTGCTAAAACCTGTCGATTTTTCCTTCACAACATTGCCAAGATTCACCCCTTTCTCTCTCACGCCACTGCTAACACCCTCATGCATGCTT
The DNA here is from genome assembly GCA_019650415.1 of Pipa parva. Lineage (NCBI taxonomy): Eukaryota > Metazoa > Chordata > Amphibia > Anura > Pipidae > Pipa > Pipa parva. The sequence goes on from WMED01019781.1 coordinate 4,588, forward strand.
TCATCCTATCCCGCTTGGAGTACTACAATGTTCTTCTATCTGGCCTCCAGCTTCCCACCTCTCCCTGCTCCAGTGTATTCTAAATTCTGCTGACAGAATTCTCTCCCTCTCTCCCCAGAAGGGACAGCGTTTCTCTCATTCTCCCTCTGCTTTCTGGCTCCCCGTAAACAAACAAATCATTTACAGTGTTCTCCTTCTGACATTTAAGACCTTTTACTCTGTTGCTCCTCCCTACATTTCCTCACTTGTATGCCCGTACATTCCTCGACATCAACTGTGCTCCTCCCAAAGCAACCAGCTTTGCATGTCACACACCAATACTGCCCTTTCTCATCTTAAAGGGGAACTATAGTCAAAATACATATTTACATAGTCAGTACAATACCTTATTGAGAAGCGTTTCTCCCTAGTAGTTGTTTCATGTGATGCAGAATGATTGAGTTTGCAGAATTTATAAACTCCTGCACCAGGAAATGTCTGTGTGATGTGTACTGGCCAGTTTTCCATGAAAAGGTACTCTACTTACTACTTAGCACATGAGCACAAGTTATCTCTCCCTCTATAATCTCCTGTAAATAAGCTTAATTTATGTGGTCAAAATGTCACCACACTGCTTAACCAATAGCAGTCAGGCATCTTTTTCTTCTTGTGTTGCCTGATTTGCAGAACAGAAAGAGGATGGAGAGAGGAGTTGGAAAATGTCAGCTCTCAGGAAAACTAATTAAGGAGAGCAAACTGCAAGCATTATTTCTTCTCTAAACTTTTTTTAACTACTTGTGTCAGCAATTGGCTTAGTATAAATGAGTTTTATATGTATGTGTGCAGTTATATCAACACTATAGTTCCCCTTTAAACCCTTCTACCTTTCTTCCCCAAAAATATGGAATTCTTTACCCCTTTGTCTTCACCAGGAACATTCCCTCTCCACTTTTAAAACCAAAATGAAATCCTTCCTTTTGGAGCACTAGCACTATTTATATGTATATATTTTATTTTTTCTTAGTTATTTATGCTTATCATATGTATTTATTGACCAATGTTTCAACACATTGTTATTAGCACTTATTACCCCTCTATCTGTGTTTATAATGTCTTCCTTCCACCTAGATTGTAAGCTCTATGGGGCAGGGACCTCCAACCTCTTGTGTCAACCACAACCTGACCTTTAATAATATAACATACTAACTTATTTTAAGGAAAATGTTTGATTTGTATAAATAAAATAAAACCTACAGGACAAGAGAAGATAACAAAAATAGGTATAGTAAAAGAAATAGCCACAAAGGTTTGCAAGGGATAAATAGAATTGGCTAACACTTGGACAAAGAAATCTAGAACCCAGGATTCTAGAATGAAATGTAGCTGAAAGAAGTATCAGTAGCATGTGCTAATCTACAAGAAGGGAATCACGATCAAAGCAGTGGCACAACAAGTTAGCCAGAACAGAAATGAATCTCACTCACAATGCAGGCAGGGTATATCCACAGGGATAAAGTTTACTGAGGCCCAGTAACCAATAAGCTGTTAGTATTAAGTCATTTACAGGAGATAGAATAATTGAGGCAAACATCTGTTTGTTTGGAATGGGTAAACTAGAGCTAGGCAGTTTGTGTCCCTTGTTGATACATTACCTCTAGGGTGAAATTTACTAAGGGCGGATTTAGTCCGCCCGAAGTTAATTTCTGACCGCAAGTGCGGTATTCCGATCGATTTGCGATCGCACGATCGCAATTCTTATCGATTTGCGATCGCACAATCGCAATTGCACTCGATTTGCAATCGCAAATCAATTGGAATACCGCACGTGCGGTCAGAAATTTACTTTGGGCGATCGTTTCGCCCTTAGTAAATTTCGCCCCTAGTGTGTTAAAAGGATTGAACAACTGTACTGGGAACTATTTGTATAAAGAACATTGTGCTTAATATGATCACAATTCATTTTGATGAATAGCTGTGAAAATTATTAAAAAAGTACATTTCACACATATTTTTGCCAAAAGAATTTGCTGATTTATTATTGGTTTACATGCCAACTATGCACAATATAATATATATACCAGGTTTCTATTTACATTCTTTTTAATCAGCTATTTTGCAGATGTGAACAAGCTTACTGACTTCCATTTAGCATTTTTTGGATGAAAATGTTTGTGCAGTGCTGAGAGAAATGGGAATAACTGCATTTGCACTATCCTATTGGAGGAAAGGCACAGAGTAATGGCAATGGACAGAGACTGTGATTACTTGGCACTGTGTTTGTGCCTTGGAACTGAGAGAGTTATTCACTAAGATACAAATTCAACTGTCGAATTCTCAGGGGATTCCCATAGCAAATCTGCAAAAAAAATGTTTAAAGTTAAGATTGTGACAATTTTCCCATAATAAAGTCACAACTGCGACAATATTCTCATTATAAAGACGCGACTGCGACAGTAGCAGCCTATTTTGACTGTCTTTATCTGGCAAATTCGCAACAATTCGGACCTTAGTGAATAACCCGCTGAAACTGGACATGAATTTTTAAATGTGATATTGTTGGTTGCTTTGCTCAGTAACTGGGAACTTTGCATAGGGCTACAAAACAGATGATAAAACAATTTTTAGGTCATATTTGTATACTAGGCTACAGGCATGAAGAAAAATGTCAGTGTGCACTAATTTCCATTTGCATTTGATAAAAAATATTAGTAGATAGTTAGTATGTGTGTTATTGGAGGATAAGTGGTTTGGGAACAGGTATATCTCTTTATATTTTTAATGTTTCTGTTTTGAGTTGACATATACAGCCCTTGTCTTGCACCTTTCATTAATGTTTGCATTTCACCTTCCTGGCAAGGCAAATTGTTGACCATTTGGAAGGTTTCTGCAACACACAGATAATAAATGAAGCATTGCAGTAATCTGAAGGTTCTGCTATAGAGGAAGTTTGGCACACATGAAGGGGGGTTCACTGCCTTTTACAAATTAGCATCAGGCAGGAGGTAAAATTACAGAAAAGGTTAATGAATGATTGAATAGGAGGAAAGCCTTAAAGAAATAAAATTTGGCAGCATTACAAGGTAAAACAGGAATAGCTAGCTGATGTCTGTGTTTTTACTAAATGCACTATGCCTCAGCTGTCAGTGGAGAGGAAGGATGCAAACATCAAAATATATAGAATGTACTGCTGCACACTGAAAAATTACTACATAATGCATCTAATAATGCACTGAATTTTTGTAGATTAACTATTTGCCTCTATGGACACTATAGGTCTATACAGGCTTATCTGCAGTCAAATGCTCTACCAATGAGCTATACTGAGCTATACTGAACTTCGCAATGCAACCTCACTAGAGCTGAACTATGCAGCGCAACCTCACTAGAGCTGAACTACGCAGCGCAAACCACACTCGAGCTGAACTACGATGCGCAAACCACACTGGTACTGAACTATGCAGAGCAAACTCACTGGAGCTGAACTATGCTGCGCAAACCTCACCATAGCTGAACTACGCAGCACAAAACTCACCATAGCTGAGCTACACAGTGCAAACCACATTGGTACTGAACTACGCAGGACAAATCACACTGGTACTGAACTACGAAGCGCAAACCACACTGGTACTGCAAGCCTCACTAGAGCTGAACTACGCAGCAAAAACCTCAAAATAGCTGAACTATGAAGCAAAAACCTCACCATAGCTGAAGTACGCAGCAAAAACCTCACCATAGCTGAAGTACGCAGCAAAAACCTCACCATAGCTGAACTACGCAGAGCAAATATCAAAATAGCTGAACTACGCAGCAAAATCCTTACCATAGCTGAACTACGCAGCGCAAACATCAAAATAGCTGAACTACGCGGCAAAAACCTCACCATAGCTGAACTACACAGTACAAACCACATTGGTACTGAGCTATGCAGCTCAAACCTCACTGGAGCTGAACATTGCACAGTAAATATACATATAAAATGTTAATAAAAGCAATAAATACATTACTGCTTAACCGAAGTCATTATATCACAAATCAGTTTAGGATATTATTTTTATTATAATAACTTTAGCATGCTTATTTATTTTTAAACTGAACCTTTAATATTTTCCAATGATGTTTTATTTTTTTAAAGTTTTTCTCTGTACAGAGAGCCTGCACTATCTTATAGCAAAGCTCTTGGTTAGTGCAGGAGTGTCTAAGGTGAGTGGGCGGGTCCTAGTACAACGTGGCAGTACTTCCTGTAACGACCAGAGCTCCTGATCATTGCAGGACTGAGTATACGCCGCGGTCATCGACCACTGCCTCTTAGGAGATCAGGGAAGAGGCAGTGGTCACTTATTGCTGCAAATTGTTAGAAAAACAGACTTTAAAATTGGGAATCGGCTCGCGATTCCCATAGAGTTAAAGGTACAGTTTTTTTTTTAACTTTTTTTATGCCTTTAGTGTATCTTTAAGTGTGACTTGAAAATAAGGAACTTTACATTCAGGGAGTTTAGAAGGCAGTATTTTATATTTTGTGCTCATTTAATTGTTTTTACCTTTTGAAGTTTGGGCTTAACATAACTGTATAACCTGTGTTCCTCCAGCAAAAGATTATTAAGCTGTTAAAAGCATTGTGTTAGATTGCTATGCTATTCAGGGTGGTTAGAGCTCCATCTCCTGGCAGCATTTAGCATAGTTATACTTGTAAAAATAAGACACAATGTATTATGGGTAGAGCAAAGCCCACTGGGAGCCAGATCCAGTCTGAAGCAGGAAGTTCCCCACAGCACATTCATGTACATGCTCCTGCATTAGTGAATTCTCTACCCCTGGACAAAGCATATCTGGTAAGGGAACAATCTCTGTTATTATGGTATTATGTTATGCAGAACTGTTCACTTATTTAGATCCAGTTACTCTATAAGGAAATGGTAGTTGTTAGAAAGCCATATGTTCCTATGTATAGGCAGTGCTTTTTATTTGTAAAAAAATATTTGCCGGTACTGCTCCTAACGCAGCACTAACACAGCCAGCCACTGTCTGTCTGAATGACCTGATCAGTCATCAGATTTTCCAGTACGCTGTACCGGCTCGTACCACCACAAAAAAAAGCACTGTGTATAGGTAGCCATTTTGCCATGTGTTTTTACTAACTGTAAAGTATTCTAGTTATGTGATTTATGCTTATTATTTATACCTTGTTTGTTTATATTCTTGCAGTTTTACCACATACAATTTCAACTTCCACTTAAACATTTCTCATAACTGCACAATCATATACTTCGTATTTGTGTTGTTAACCAATAAACAAGTTAGACTACAGAAAACAGTCTGCTTATTTTGGAAGAGAAAAGGTTTGTGCTGTATGTCAGACTGCACACAGTGAGAACGTGTAAGAAGACAGAACAACCTGTATTTGTAAACTATAGTTGCTTCTTCTTTGTTTTGACACAACCTGTGAGTTCCCCATTAGAATGCGCTCCATGTTTGACAATGCTGTCAGGGGTACTTCTTGTGCAATGTATGCACTTATTAATCAGCCATTGGTGGGTAAATATTTTTATGCAAAATGCGCTCATGTTGCTTATTTGGAAGCCTGTATCCTGGATCTCAATAGGCAACTTGAAACACTGAGAGACAGTGATAACATGGAAAGCAGTTTGCTGCTCACTGGGGAAGATGGTCAGTGTAGTTGGAAGCATAGAGGGGCAGGAAAATAATGCACCTAATTGGGTAACAGATAGAAGGCGGGGCAGAGTGAAAAGTGTAAGGGAGTTTATTCCTTACATGGCAGACCCCAACAAGTTTGCAAAGTTGGCAGATGAATGGAATATTAATACAGGGGTGGCACTGCTGCAGCAAGACTCTTTCTCTGAAAGCCAGGGGGATGTCTGCTCCAGTAAGGAAGGGGAAAAGAGATCATGGCAGGCAAGATAGGTACTTGTAGTGGGAGATTCAATTGTTAGGGGGACAGATAGGGCAATCTGTAACAAAGACCAGGAACGTTAGACAGTGTGTTGTGAAGACCCAGCGTTCAAGGTGCACATAGGCACAAACGACAATGTTAGGAGCAGGTGGAAGGACCTTAAAAATGATTTCAGGGAAATAGGTGAAAGGCTTCAAAAAAGGAACTCAAATGAGGTATTTTTGGAAATATTACCTGTACCACGAGCCACAGCAAAAAGGCAATGAGTGAATAGGGAGATAAATAAGTGGCGCAAACATTGGTGTAGGAAGGAGGGGTTTGGGATTTTGTGGGCTACAGGCTCTTCAGTAGGTACGGACTGTACCTAAATGAGGAAGGTACAGATTTCGTGGGGGAAAGGATGACTAGAACGGTGGAGGAGTGTTTAAACTAGGAAAGGGGGAAAGAAATTACACATGTAGAGGGCAAAATAGGATAGATAGAGAATGGGGAATAATTAACGAAACTGGGGGTGGAAAGGAGGGAGGGATTAGAATAGTTGATGAGGTCAGGGTTAAAATTAAAAATAACCAAAAGCTGCTAAAGTGTATGATGACAAATGCTAGACGCCTAAGAAATAAAATGGCTGAACTTGAATTACTGATATTTAAAGAAAAATATGATATAGTGGGAATAATGGAAACATGATAAATGATTGCTATGACAGGGCAACTAATCTAGAGCAGGGTTGGCAAACCTTTTTGGCAAAGTGCCAGCGCTGGTGAGTGATGTCATCACGCCTGCGTCGGGGAAGGAGTGCGCACACGTCGGGGTAGGAGAGCTCCCCTGCAAGTGAGTGCCCCTACAGTGCAGGCCACGGATCCGGCCTGAAAACTGTCAGATCAGGTCTGCGGCCTGTACTGAAGGCAGGTTTGATGATGGCTCGCATGCCAACAGAGGGCTCTGCGTGCCCTCTTTGGTACGCATGCCATAGGTATACCATCCCTGATCTAGAGGGATATACATTGTTGGGAAGGGACCGAAAATACTGTAAGGGGGAGGAGTTTGCCTTTATGTTCAGTCTTGCCTAAAGCCCTTATTAAAGGAAAATATATATGAGAGTAATGAAAATGTAGAATTACATGGAGGGAAAAACAGTAATAAAATACTGATGGGAGTTTGCTATAAGCCGCCAAATATAACAAAATCCATAGTAGATTTACTACTAGGACAAATAAATGAGGCAGCTAAACACAATGAGGTGGACTTCAACTTCCCAGATATAAGTTGGGAAACTGAAACCTGTAGATCCCATAAAGGAAACAGGTTTTTGTAAATAAAGATAATTATCTTTCTCAACTGGTGCAGGAACCAAGAAGAGGGATGAAGGGGCACCACTACACTTAATATTACCTAATATAATGAAAGAAGATCTCCAGCACATCCAAGCTGTATAAAAATGATCTATATTAATTAAATAACAATCGGCCAGTAAGAGCAATAAATAGTCCACTGGCAATACTGTCGGATTCTAACTGCGACTCAGATTGAAGCCGCTATTGTTTATGCTTATTAATATAATAATAAAGACCTGACAAAATAACAAAGATGCAGGTGGTTTGGGCACCTAGGAAATAGTGACCATAATATCATAGATTTCCTGTTAAGCTTTAATGGGATTTACTGTCATGGGGCCACTAAAACATTTAACTTCAGAAAGGCTACATTTAGTCACCTTAGAGATGCCCTTACTCTCATTGACAGGAACAATGTTCTCAATAATAAAAGTACAGATGCTAAATGGGATATTTTAAAAATAATCTTGACTACTCACTGTGAGAGGTACATACCATATGGGAATAAAAGAGTTAGAAATA